>PVKN010011738.1:0-21377 GCA_004027915.1 Capromys pilorides
AAAAATTCTCCGTGCATTTGGAAAAGAAAATTAATCATCTTCCCAACCAACATCTGTTGGCTTTCTTACTTTATCAGAATGATTCAGCCCATTAGCCAACTACTGTCAGAAAAGATCAATCACCACAGACTAGGATGCATACTCAACACTCGAACCTGTGCTCTGCTCAGTCCTGGGTGATACCTTCTAGGTGTCTGGCTGAGAAGCAGGTCCAGGGCATGGAGGTGGGATCACAGTGGTATTGACTGGACTGAGATGATCTCACTAAGCACTTCATTTTCTGCTTGCTTGGTTTTGCTTAGTGGCAAGGGCTCCATACACGTATCCAGTTAAGCCTTGAAGTTGTGGAGGTTCCCCCTACTCAGCCTTCCAAATGCTGGGATTACAGGCATGTAATACCCCACTTATCACTGAGAAATTTTCTAGGAATGACCTTGCAAACCTATAATCAGTCACAAATTCATGATCACAGAAGACTCTCAGGGCTTGGACAGCATAGCTCCCAGGGCGGATGACATCTGCTGTGTGCATCTTTGGAAGCAGATGTGATCATCCAATTATAACATTTTTCTTTCAAGGAATCTGAGCTGATTTCCTTCCTGATGAGAATAACCAATCACAGACACTCAGGACATCGAAGTCTTCATGTCATTCCCTAATATTCCTCCCAAGGTATGAAAACATGTGCATGCACATGCACACACACACACACACACACACACACACACACACGATCATCATGATCATGATCATGATCATGATCATGATCATGATCATCATCATCTTCAGCAGCAGCAGCAGCAGCAGCAGCAGCAGCAGCACAGAGATGAAGCAGAGATAACTTTCCAGAAAGTACCTATAATGTTCCTCAGCATCCTCAGGGGGGATTAGTTCCAGGACTCTTGTAGATACCAACCTCTCTCTGCACCTGCTCAACTTCTTCATATAAGATGGTGTTGTATTTCCATGGAACCTGTGTATCTTGCCATATACTTTAATCTCTAAGTGACTTACACTTAACACAATGTAAATGGTAATAAATAGCTGTTACACTATATTGTTCAGGTAATAACTAGGAGAAAATGTCTCTGTCGTGCATGTTCAGCACATACATAATTTGGGGGCATGCTATTTATCTGTAGTTGGTTGAACCTTGCGTGTAGAAACTACTGAGACAAAAGGCTGACTATATCATGCTCAAAACTGTCTTTTTTTTTTTACCATGTATTTACTATTAGAAATATACCGCTCACCTCCACTTAGGCTGTAGATATTTCTAAATTAACTTTAAAAACAATTCAGGATTCCAAAAACTAGGTTGTGTCAGGGTCCCTAACCAAAGATCCCTAGGGATGCAGGGAACAGAACAGAACTGGCCCTTCTCACTATGGCTGCAAGGGGACTTGTACTTTAGGGGATAGTGAGAGGACTTTAAAGGATGTCAGGGAAAGACTGGGCAAGATGCGGGCTTGTACTTGCTGATTCTGGAGCAGGTGCTGTCAGGACACAGGGTCAGATAGGCCAGCTTTGCCATACCTGAGGCCATCCAGTGACCACCACCATTTGAATGATTTTCAGCCCACAGTCTCAGAGACTTCAGCACATGGTTGGCTGTTTCCTGAGGAGAAGCATGGGAGAAGCACACAGAGGAGAACACTGCTCAGCTCATAGGGTCAGGAAGCACAGAGCAGGACAAGAACCAGAGGAAGGATCTTGGACCTAGACGTAGTCCACAAGAGTGTGTCCCCATGCTCTACTTTCTCCAACATCACAACTTCTTGCAGGGCATAATGAGTTTACCCTCATAATCCAATCACCCATGCAGAAATCTCCTAACCCAGTCAAGTTGACGACCCGCATGAACTGGAACAGCGGTGATTTCATAATGGGTATCTAGTTATAACTCAGGACTAGCACCACCAGTTGCCACTCATACTAGCCAGAAAAGGAAGCGGTTTGCACTTTTTGTGGCTTGTCTGATTTCAGATTGATTGTGAAGTGTTTTGTCTTGCCCCATCAAGATCACTGTAGTCTTATTTGATGTTATATTGTGTGCAACTGTTTGTATTCAGCAGCAAAACATGCACCCTACTGTGAGGGTCAGGCCAGCTCCTGTCTATCAGGCTTCTTGTCTCTTTCTCTCTCAGTGATAAGATTTTTCAAGGTCATGGACACCTTCTTATCCATGTGTTGAGTAATCTCATATACTCTTCTAAAAATGACTAAGTATCTGATCTACTGCAAAGGTCAGATGGTGGGACTGTATCATCAACAACTGGGCTATGGCCCAACCTCAAAGCCTCCAGTCTTGCAACGAAGATGGTTATAACTGAATGTGGCAGGCACTCGGCTTGAGACCCACAAGGATGTTTCAGCTACAGTTGGAAGGGACTCTGCACAGCCAGGGAGACTTCCTGTAAAGACAGCTTAAAAAACAAATAGGAGTTGGCCAGAAAAGAGAAGGGGAAGACTTTTTTCAAGGAGAAAGGTTGGTTCATAGCTTAGATTCTTTGGATCTGAGAACTTCAGAAGTGAGAGTAGATAGTAGGCAAGGGTTAGATGGAAGGAGACCTCACCAGCTCTTTCACAGAGAATCTGGGTAGAGTTTGGCCAGGGCTAATGATAGGGAGCCATGGAAGAACTTTCATCTAGGAAGTAAGAAGGTACGAGTCACGTATAACATGAACGTATGCTTAAGGACTGACTTGAAGGGCCAGTGAGATGGCGCAGTGGTCTAAAGCACCTGCTTAGGCAACTGTAGGGACCGCAGTTCAATTCCTGGCACCACATGCTGTGCCAGCCGCACCCCCAGGGCAGGCTGAGCTGGCCATAATATACATACATACATACATACATACATACATACATACATACATACATAAATGCTGACTTGAAGAAAGGAAGACAGGTACCAGTGAACTAATTGGACAGCTTGAACTACTAGTAGAGATCCCAGGCTGTGGGAGTTATTCAATCAGGAGGCAAAACTGTAAGGGGGAGTGGGCTGAAAATAGGGTTGGGAGAACTGATTCATTCTGGACACCAGCACTATGGCCACCTCCAACACGGTCCTGGCTGATATTCATCTGCAACTTCACACACATCCAGCACCTTACCTGGATTATTTAAATTTCTCCTCTCAATGACCCTGTGGAGTAGCTGCTTTTTAAAACTATAAGTTATAGATGAAGAAACTTTACCCAAGATCCTTCAACTGCTAGGTGATAGGGCAGGAGTTCAACCCTGAGCAGCCGGACCTACAGTCTGTGTAATTTTCTTCTGGTCTCCTTGGAACTCTCCAGATGCCAAGGCATGTTGTACACTGTGGTTCATTAGGTCCTTATAAAACTGACAAGAGACCACATACTCAGCATGGCACAGATGAAGACCCTGAGAGGTCTGGAGAGGGAAGGCTGTTTTCAGGAGAAAAGGGGAAAAAGGACTGATGCAATCACAGAATATTGGAGTTGGGGTGGTTTATAAAAGCAAAAGTTTCTTTTGGCATGTGGTCTGGAGGCTGGAAAGTCCAAGGTCAGGTGGCTGTGTCCGATGAGGGCCCCAAGGTGCCTCAACTGGCAGCAGTCAAAGCAGAAAGGCAAACAGACACGTGAAAGAGAACTGAGGTACTAACCCACTCCTGCGCAGAAGCATCAACACGGCCTCCAGCACACAACCCATGCACCTCCCAACACTGTTGCACTGAGGAATGAAGCCCTAACATGACTTCTGGTGGGAACAAACCATATCTGAACCACTTCTTGCAGCATATAGGGAGAAATTTTTTTATAAATTAACAAGTGTACCAACTTTGGGTTCAAAGCGCATACTTTTGCCCTCAATCTTTGTAATTATTATGAATGAATAAAGAATGACTAAATTAATCAGCCACTGGACTATTTCCTTTCTAAACAGGTTGTTAAAGAACATTGTGGAGACAATGGTGGGGCTGGGGTCTCATTTCTAAGGGAAGTTGCTCCTGAAGATGCTGTGACTCTTGACTGTCACAATATCAAAAGCACAGGGAAAGTTGCTACTCTGACCCAAACATGACCCAAAACGCTGCCTTTGCATTGCAGCTATGTGATCCTGGACACTTAAACAATGAGTCTTAGTGTTCTCATCTGTAAGATAGGAACAACACTCACCTTATGGAAAGCAGTGTCTGTTAAGGTGTGTAGCGTATGCTGGGTGCTGTGTAAATGATGGGATTATCAAAACCAGTCATTCTAGACCTGTGGTGCACAACACTGTAAAGCACAGCTTTATGGCTCTGTAACTGGAGAGAAGGAGAAATGAAAAGACCAGGCCTTGAGCCGTGGCTAGGCTAGCTTGCGTGCAATTACTTGGTGCAGTGCCTATTCACTGTGGCTTTTATCTTGCCTGTACTTGAAAACTATTCAAGAATGGGTGGTTCTCTGAGAACTGTCCCTTTTGGTGGTCAGTGTTCACAGGCCACTCTTTCCATTAAAAATGTTGTCATGGCAACCTGCCCATTCAAGGAGCTTGCATGGTCCCTGCTCTTCCAAATGCCTGAGGCCTACACCACTGGGCGCAGGGAAGGGAGAGAAGCACTGCAAGCCCCTTGAAATGCAGAAAGACTCCAAAACACAGGCCTAAGGAAGCAAGAGGCTGGATATTCTCTGCACACACAAGAAATATGAGCGAAAGTAACATGATGCAAAACCATTGGGGATATTTCCAAAACAGTAGCAATCCCGAGTCCAGAAATTTAAGATGCCCTGGGATGCCAAGCAGCAATAGCGGGAAGTCCCCTGGGGGTGGTTTTGGCCTGAAATGGTTCCATTCATTCATTTATTCATTCAACAGCATTAATAGGCAAGGCACTACCCTAAACACTGCTCTACTATGACGACATGATGTAGTTTCTAACCTTGTTTAGCTCACAGATTAGGGAGTGATTAAGAAATAAATAATCAAATAATAATCAAAGTCAAATAGGGCAGGTGCTGCTATGAGGAGAATGTAGGGGGCTGTGTAGTCCCAGACTCACTGTGATCTGAGCAGGCATCTTGGGAAAAGCCACCAAGCTTGACAGCTGGACAAAGTCATGCCCAGGAAAATGATGGCAGGTGACTGCCCCAGGTTGGAGCAATGACACTTGCAAAGGCCTTAAAATGAGAAAGAATATGGTGATTTCAATTGAAAACACCACCTGCTTGGTCAAGGTCTCATATGAGCAACAGACAGGGGAAGCTCATTAATTAGTGGTATAGGACTTGTCCTTGGCACGAGTCCCCAGCCTGGCAGCTGGCAGTGATGTGGCTGCTTGCAAGGCCAACATCATGAGGCTCAATTCTGGATGTTGCCTCTGGGAGACATACATGGAAAATCCTCTGCCACCACCTTCAGACATGCATCCTGTGTGCTTCCTCATCTTTCAAGTCGAAAGTCTGATTTCTAGCCTTAGACCAGAAGGGTTTGATTGTGTGAGTCTGAGTCACTGCATGTGTTAAGAGAGGATGTCACAGAGAATCTGACACCGCCAACATTAGCGGAGAGGGGGCTTTGCCTCATGGACTTCAATGAGATAAACAGTGACAATAAACAGATAAGGAAAACTTCATCATGGAAAGTCTTGAGTCCACCTCGGTATGACATGACATAACCTTCAAAGGGCATTGTGGTCTCACGGAAGGGATAGTTGTGTAACTACTACAAGAGTTGGGGAAAATTATAGGGAAAAAAGCAGTGCTGAAGATGGGTAAGGAAGAGAACAATTAAGCATCAAGGTGTCACAGACATCTCAAGGCTATGATGTGGAAGGAACTATGTTGACATCCTGCATGAGTCATGCTAACCTTAAGACTTCAAGGTCTAAGTCAGCAGGACAAGAGGATATAGCGTTTGCCCAGCAACAGGGGTCTGGTTTACCTTCATCCTCTATTACTTTAATGCTTTCATATTTTTTTCTCCACTTCATATTTGTAATATAGCCCTAATTCTTTAGGGCTCCAATTTCACACTTTGCTCTGCCCATTCCTCAGTATTCCTTCCCATTTTTTGGACTATAACCTCGTGCACATGACATAATTCTTACTAGCCCTCATAGATTTGAGGGAAGGGTTCAGTCCTCTATAGATAGGAGAAGGCATGGAGAGGGCCTGAGAAGTGGAACATGCAACATCTCAGTAGAACTAGGGGCCCCTTTAGCAGAGCTTCACCCACAAGATGGAGTATCTGGGTTCATGTTTCTTTGGCTAGGATTCCTGTCCCCTAGAAATAGGTACTGTGAATCCATTTGAATTTCCTACTGGTTTTTAGGTCCATAAAGGGGACACTTTTTTTGGTGGGGGGTGTCCAAGAGGTTGAACTCAGGTCCCCTAAGCTACCATTTTAGTTCTTATTTTATTTTTATTGAGACAGAGTCTTACTAAATCACTAAACTGCCCATGCTGAGTTCAAACTTCACATCCTCCTGTGTCAGCCTCCAGAGTAGTGGAGTGTAAGTGTGCATTATCACCTGGCTTCTATATCTCTTTTTGACCTAAAGTATTTTAATTTTAACTTTTTCCTTTTTGATGCAATTTATTTGGTATTTATATAATTTTGCTATTCTTCTGATTTATTCATGATGGACATGGATCTTTAAGTCCAGATTCACTCTCTCAGCATTTAAGGTCAGCAATATAATAGCCTCCCCAAGATGGCGACATCCTAAATTCCAGAGCTAGTGGATACAGAGGTTACACAGCATGAGGGCAGAAGACTGATCATCAGTAGATTTTAACATGAGACCACACTGGATCACCCAGATGGGCCCATGTAATCACAGGTCCCTGGCGAATGTGAACCAGGAAACTAGACTGGTGAGATCCAGAGAGAGGTCTGAAAATTCCTCTGTAATGAGGACTGTAAAAATGGAGAAGGCAGCATGAGCCAAGGGGTGAAGGGAACGTTTAGGAGCTGGGAAAGACAGAGGAAGAGGCCTTTCCATGGAGTCTCCAGAAGGAACACAGCCCTGGTGCCCCCTTGACTTCAGCACACTGACATTACTTTCAGACTTCTGACTTCCAGAACTGTACGATAATGGAGCTGTGTTGTTTAAAGCCACTAAGTGAGTTATAATTTGCTGGAGTAGCCATAGGAAAAGGATTTCTTTTTGTGTGTGAGTGTTTGCAGGGTCTCACTACTCAGCCCAAACTCATAGTGATCCTCCTGATTTCTGCCTCCCCAGTTCTGGGATTACAGGCATGTGCCACCACTCCCGGACTCCACTGCTGGCTCAGTGCACACTAGGGTGGGACCAGCACAGCATGCAGTGCCAGGGACTGAACTCTGGCCCCTATGCTTACCTAAGCAAGCACTTAGTCCACTGAGCTATACCACTGGCCCTGGAAAAGGATGTTGTCTCTTTTTTTTTTTTTTGTACCTGGGACCAAACTCATGACCTTGCACTTGCCAAGCAAAGGATAGAATCTTTATTTCTAGGGGTTCAGTGCAGGGCACAACAAAGCAAAACCCAAGAAATGGTTAGGACTAGGCCCTTGGAAGCATACAGGTCTGAGTAAAAAACAACTGCTATATTTATAGAGTTTTCCTGATAAGTGATCCCAGTTTTTTATCTTGCGATATTAGATTGCTATAATCATACAATTTGGCCTGAATTAGAAGGCACTGTTTTTGTAGTGTAAAGGCACAATCCTAAAAACATATCACATCGGACTGAGTATAGTGGCACCCGCCTATTATCCCAGCATTCAAGAGGCTGAGGCCGGAGCATCACTGTGAGTTCAAGGTCAGCCTGGGCTACATAGTGAGTTCAAGACCTATCTGTCTCAAAAGGGCAGACCCTGTCTCAAAAACACAACACAACACAACACAACACCACACTATATTCAATGGGTTTCTAAGATTCTCTATTACCTGCTCATCATCACAAAATCAAAGTTTTTCCTGAGACTGTGTCAGTCAGTTTTCTGTTTTCTGCTCTCCTGGGATCACACCTACTGTTGGTGCACACAGATCTGACAAGCATGGAAATTAAAGGTGTGTTAATTATGGGAAGAGGGGGCTTCTCTGTATATTAACTCAGTACTGGGGTTACCTGAGCTTTCAGGGGTGGTGTGAGTCCTGCCACTGGGGTTGAGGGGGGTTCTTTATAGCTTGGTTTTATAGGTTGAGAACAAAATAAAGTGAAACTTATTGGCCAAAATAGTTCTTAATTGAAAATACAGGAATATTTGGAGTAAGGACCTCTTTTCTGCACATTTGATGGGAACTGAATTGATGTTAAATGTGGTTGCTTTGACTGAAACCAAAGGACTATACACCGAATATCCATTATTTCTCTTTCTGCCAAGAAATATTCTCCCATTTCTCTTTGAGAGACTATCTGTAGGGAGCCACTCAGACTGCTTCAAAGTTCAGGGGCATCTAAGGCCACCTGAGGACATGACCCCCCTTGTCTAGTGCAGGCACGCAGTGGGATGCAGCTCTCTAACCGTGGCTCAGTACAGGTAGACACGCATGCGCTGGTTACAGCACTATGTGAGAACATAAATAGGAGATGACAACACAGTCCAAATTCACACAGCTCAGCAGGGGCATCTACTGACTAAATCCAGTGCTCACTGGACATTATATAAGAGTTATACAATGAAGACACAGGTAGTTCTTGCTCTGGCTCTCTGCTTCGCTTGGGACTGCCTGCAGTGGTTGCTGAAGCCTTGCACACATGTGTTCTTTAATCTTGAAACTTCAACCACAAAAATCTCTGTTGGACCCCCTGAGCAGGTCAATACCACCTTTCTCCTGCTCTCCATACTATTGGTGAACTAACATATCCCTAATTCCCTGCAGGGAACAGAACCTAGAAGAAGCCGATCACAGAGTTCCAACCTGTGGCCATCAGGATAAGCTCATAGCGGGGCACAAGTTTGAATCTGGGAAACCACAGCCACTGTTAAGTCTGCAAAAGTCCCAGAAAGCAATCTGGATGGTGTAGACAACCATATGGTTAGTCTAGAGAGGCAAGCTTTCAAGCCAGTGAAACCAACGCAGTGGACAGAAGCAACAGAAAACAGAAAGATACTCAAACATGCCTTGAATATGCAGCTCTAGCCATAACTGAGGCCCCATTTACTCAGTTATTTGGGTGAATAAATGCCCCTCCTACTATTCCTCTACTCAGGGCACTTGTACATAGGTTGTCCCTCTTGCAATAGGAGGTTGCCCACCTGGGAGCCCAGGTAAGAATTCCACACACATTTTGAAATCCTATTTTGTGAGTAAGGTATGATGTTAGGTGTGGAAAACTACTTAAGTGAGTTAGAGGATGGAGCTTCACCTAGGCTTCCAGTGGGGAAACATCAAGCAGGAATGAGTAAGACTGAATCTGTTAATAAAACTAATCTGTTACCAGTCAGCACAGAAATGCCCACTACATCCTGGGTATCTAGAGAGGAAACACAAAGACCTGGCAAGGACATGTTTTTCCACTAGACACACTAGAGGAACTAGAGAGCGGAGGCACTTGGTAGAACTCTGGGGACCGGTGGACATTTGGGTATGCCATAGGTCTGGATAGCAGTGGGGGAGGTCAACATCGCCAAAATGGATCTGAGCTTAGAGAACTCAGAATAAATACAGCAATCTGCCCGAATTCACACAGCTGAGCGGGGGCGTGTACTGACTAAATTCAGTGCTCACTGGACATCATTCGCCTTCAGGAGTGGATTGCGCTAGCTACAGAGTTTTGTAGGCCTCAGCAAACAAAAGAGAAGGGGATCTCAAGTTCTCTCTCCATGTGCTGCCACCCAAGGTCACAGCTGATGATGGCTGAGCTGGGACTTTCCCAGGCCTTCTGCGACAGCTGTCCTCTTTAGCCCACATTCAAGGGTCACAGAGAGGAGGGAGCGATTCAGCATGCTTGAAACTGTCTCTAGGCCATGTTGCCTACGTACAAAGGACAGAACAGAACGGGAGTGGTGTGATAATCTCCCTGGCCTTGGCGCCAGCTTTCCAGATGGCGGGCATGCCACACGCTCATTTCTTTGTTGTGACAAGGTATCCTAGGGAGAGGACTGACTCAGGAGGGAGGACTTGAAATGCTACCTCTCTGTTCACCCACTTGTCTACCTTTTTAAGAGAGCCTGCCTCAGGGCTCTAATCAAACAGATGCCACAGGCTCTCTAGGAAGGGGAAGAGAGCTAGCGAGCTGTCAAGGGAGAGCTGGCATGTGAGGGGCGCAGACCGTACACATGCCTGCAGACGCAGGCCAGCTGCTCCTCTCCTCTGAAAGAAACCAGGCTCAAATCCCAGCCCTGACAGCCCTGTGACCCTAAGCAAGCTCCTCATCTGTACGCTGGGGATGATCACGGCCAACGCAGACGATGGCTGTGCGGCTCACACGGACCAGCAAAGCGCTGCGCAAGCAGCAGCCACAGCACCAGCAGCAACGCCGATCTGAGCCAGAATCCCCCACTCTCTTTCTATGTCTCACTTGCAGCCGTGATCACAGGACTGGTGTCTTCTTCCCTTAACTTGATCTGTGCTTTCCCATGAACATTTACTGAGCATCTACTATGTGATGGGGACCGAGGTGAAGACAATGGGGACTGAGAGAGATTGGTGCTCTGTCCTCACCCTGGGCTTTGTGCTGGCCCCTGTAGTGCTCATAGGAGTGACAATAAAGCCAAAGCTGAGAAAGAGGAAGCCCTCTGCCTGCAGTAACAGAACCAGACAATGATGGCGGACACACGCTCAATGTTCCCTCTATCTGTGGCTTTCTTTTCCAGTTTCATTTACTCATAGTCAAACCAACTCAGGGCCAAAATTCTGAAAAGGACAATTACACAAGTGAGTAGCTCCTGACCTAGACATTGCAAGCCATGATAAGTAGTGGGATAAGGGGGCCGGCGAGATGGTTCAGTGGTCTAAAGCGCCTGCTTAGGAAAGATCAGGCAACTGCAGGGACTGCGGTTCAATCCCGGCACCACCTGCTGCGCCAGCCCCACCACCAGGCCAGGCTGAGCCAGCCATAAAATAAATAAATAAACAAACAAACAAGCAAACAAATAAATAAAAATTAAAAAAAAAATAGTGGGATGAAACTGCACAGCATCTAGCATCTCCCCAGCTGTGATGACGTGCCTGCTGCCCCTCCGTGGACCAGCTACCCGATCCTAGCTAGAGCAGGCTGATCCTTGTGGGTGAGCCTCATGCAGTGGCCTGAAGCTGGGTCACAACACTTACATCACTCACTCTATCTCCTGTGCAGGCACAGTGTTGCCAGCTCACACATCGCTAACGGGGGCGGGCACAGCACAGTGGGGTATTTCCACAAAGAGGGAGGGAAGGAGAGGAGAGAGACAGGAGCACATGTTTCCATAACTTTTACTGGAGTTTATTGTTAGAATTGTTCCATTATTATTATCGGCTTTCCACTGAACTTTCTCAGTCCATTTAATTTATAAGCTAAAATTGATCAGAGGTATGCACAAGACAGACCACAGTGTATACACAGGGTTTGTTACTGTCCAAAGCTGTAGCAATCCCCTCGGAGCCTTGGAGCAGCAGCCCCCTCCAGGAAGGGCATTGCACCTTGTCGACTTCCTCTGTCTCCAGGCTCAAGTGTCACACTTGGCAGAGGGCAGGTGCGAGCTCAATATTTGCTGTGTTGATGACAAGATGAATTCACAATGCCTGTCAGTCTGGGGCTCTTCCTGTGACCTTCAGCAAAACAAGCGAGGATTCACAGGGGACACAGGTGAGTGCTTCCTGCTCTGTGGCCTCAGCTCAGGTTTCCCTCTGCAAAGGATAGGCCGCACAGGCTGTCAGGGATTGCATTTCTGCCCTCAGGACACTGCATGTGGAGCCAAAGAACACAGGAGTGTAAATTAGGAATGCGCCCACACATGGCCACACACACAATCCTAGGGGTCAGGGATCAAGGCTCTGAAGACAAAGCTGCTCTTTTCCCACTTAAGGAAGAGTAATTCTTGGACCCTTACAGTAGTCTTTTAATTCAATAAGCAATATACCTAACTTTGTGGGCCTTGGGGTAAGAATACGGCTGGGGGCCATGCTGCATACAGTAACCGCCCCCTAAAGATATCCATATCCTGACACCTGTCACCTGTCACCTGTGTACATGCCAGGTAGTGGGAGTGGGCTATTAAGGTCCATTATCTCTTAACTTTGAGATGGGGATGTCATGCCAGACCATCTGTGTGGGCCTAGCGTCACCCAAGGGTCCTGAATAGTGGAGGAGGATGTCAAGAGGAGAGGACCAGAGAGGAGGCAGCAAGAGACTCAGCCCCATGTGGGTGGCCTGGAAGATGTGGAAGGGGCCGCAAGCCAAGGAGCGCAAGGCGGCCTCTAGCAGCTGGAGGAGGCAGGGAACAGAACCTCTGTGGAGCCTCTAGGAGGAACACAGCCTTGTCCACACCTCGATTGACACATGTCCTGGACCCCTGACCTCCAGAAAGCTAAGATAATGAATTTGTGTTGTTAAGCCACTAAGGTTCTAGAAATTTGCTACACGGCCAATAGCAAAGGAATACAGATGCCCGCTGGCCACTTATTTGGTCATGTTTCATTAGCTCACATTTGTAGTACACAGTGTTCACGTGCCTCGTGTGGGGTTGGCACCGCTACAGAATACATCTGAATTCCTTTTTCACACCCCCTTCTCTCATGTCCATCTTTTGATCCCTTTCCTTCCGAGAAAAATCTCCCTACTTCCTATTATCTACCTTTATTTTGTTCTATAGTTGTAGTTTGGATTTCTCATATCAGAGAAACCATGAATTTTTTAAGTTTATACATCTGACTTATTTGACATTATGGCTCATGGAGCATCCATTTCCTTACAAATGACTTAAGCGTATCTTTCTTTACGGCAGAGTCGTACTCCGCTGTGTGTAAATACCGTGTTTTCTTTATCGGTTCATTTGTTGATGGGCATACATGCTGTTTCCAAGACTGAGCTATTACGAGTTGTGCCACTACAAATGTGGATAGGCATGTATCACTATAATAGGGTGTACAATTCTTTTGGAAAGATACCCAGAGGGGAAATGGGTGGGCGAAAGTTTCCATTTTTAGTTTTCTAGGGAATGCCCATACTGATTTCTACAGGGATTTTACTAGTTTATATTCCTATGAAAAGAAACTTGCCGAATAGGATATACTTTACATTAACCGTGCTATATCTCCTTAACCACTTGGGTTTGCAGCTTTTCAAACTCCTGGGAATTATTCCACCAGAATGTGGAAGTACAGAGCAAGCGGCTGCAGCTCCTCTCCTAGATGAACCCCTTTTTCTCTTCCTTCCCATCCATACCTGGAACCCCTTTTACTCTTCCTTCCCATACACAGTATGGGCAGCCCAGCCTGAGGTCCATGTCCGCCCACATCCCTGCAGACAGCTGCTTCTCAGCACAGTAACCACACAGAACGGGTCTGTGCAGACCCTGAAGCAGCTGCGGGCCTATCTGAGCCAGAGTCTGGGGGTCCCAGGGGTAGAACAGGGGCAGAGAGAATGAGTTGTACGTGAGTAAACCCCCAAGCCCTTTCAGTCTCCTCATCATGTGGGAAGGTGCACAGGTCTCCAGCCCTTTGCAGATCGAAAATCCCTGCAGTGCAGAACAGGAAAGGGGCTTGATTAAAGCCATTCAGTGCCACTGTTTTAGGAACAAGATCAGAATATCTTCCTGGGGCACCAGGCCCATGGGTATCTCGCTCTCTCAACTTCCCATTTTCACAAAGGCTCTCACTCCATTCTGGCCTCCAAAAGGACAGTGCTCAGCGTGCCCCAGCATCCTTGCCACATGTCTTCTCTGTAAGCATTCCAGGGAGGGATGGGGGCGAGGGTCTCAGGGGTCACACGTTGATGAGCAACCAAAGCTGGGAGTGGACTGCAGCGCCTGCCTCCTAGCCACAGCACTCTGCCGTGCAAGCTCGGCAGCTGCAGAGCCCAATAAAGGCGCGGGTGGTGGATGAAAGCCATAGGATGACTTCCTTGGCTCCAGCACAGGGCCCTTCCTTCTGCTTGCTAGATAGAGTAGCAGCTGCGCTTGTTGTAGTAAACAGTAGCTGATACTTGGTTATTCATTAAGATCTTCTCATTTCCTCCTAAGAATCAAGCCTGTGACCAGTTCCAGAGATGCAGTCCTGATGCAGGCCCAGAAAGGGCTCCCCGGGGCGGCAGATGCCTCTTGATTCCTGTGCTTTTTCCTCAGCCTCCGAAGTCTGTGACTGGAACAGAAGTGCGATTGATGGCCTGCCACACACAGGTGCAGAAGGTGCATGGAGGCACAGCTGCAGGCACAGAGCCCAGACGTGGAGGCTCACAGGCTCGCCTGCAGCAGAGGCCCGTAGCTCAGTGCCCCCCCACCCCCCAACCCCCCCACCTCTCCACCCCCCTGCAGGGTGCACGCGCACTGGAGGGCTCTCACCTTTGCCTTCGGGGCTCTTTGTTCCACGTTCCCTGGAGCTAGGCCTGTTGTCTGAATCATGAAGCCTCGCCACCAACATGCCACATTCTCTCTGCTTCCTACCAGTCACACTTTTGGTTGCCTTGAAGGTAATTAGCTTCAGATGCACAAAATGAGCTTGGGGATCTGGTGCCATCCCTGTCAACGTCCTCAGGCCTTGTAAAAACTCTGTTGGCTTAGGATTGCTCCCCAAGGAACATTTAGGGAGACTGAAGTTTTGTCACAGGAAATAAAGGAAGTTATACTTGGTGTTCAACAGAGGTTGCAGCCTGAAACTCACACACACTCCATGGGCCCAGCCATGCATGGCTGATGAGGGGGGAGCAGACGGAGGAAGAGAAGCATGGGGAGGAGGCAGCCAGACAGGGTGATGGGCTGCAGAGGAGATCCTGTGCTGGGGCAAGTGACGCCGATGCCCCAGACCAGCTTCCCAGCCTCCAAGTCCCCACCTCAGCCTGGAGACCCAGTGTCCTCAGCTGGAGATGGATGTCTGCCTGATCTCACTGTCTCCATCGCCCTGTCACGACACCAGATGTTCTGTGGCCAAAATGCCACTCACATTGCTAGGCAGCTACACTCTTGTCCAAAATTCGAGGTACCAAACCATTGTTGTACCCACCGAGGTCTCCAACAAGCTCCTTGCAACAGGAAGGAAGTATACTTAGCCTGAAGGCTCTCTAGTTAGTGTGCAGAGAAGGAGGCACCCAGAGCTCTGCATTAGAAGTCGAAGCCCCAGTGGGCTGACTCTTGGGTCCTCATTGTCCTGGGGCAACTTTATCCAACCCAAGTCCTTCAATTTTCTGTCATTTCTGAAGTTACCAAGAGTATACAACACCATTTCATTCAATTGTGATAATTTTCCTCTTTATCAGTTTCTCTGTATCAGAGACGAGTATGGTGTGGCCCGAAGTCCTCCTACCAAGCCACAAGAGCAGCATGATTTGATCTCTAAACCCCTGGTTTTGGTTTGATGCCACCATCGGCAATGGCTGCACATTGTTCTCCAGTCTGCCTACGACCCCAGTTACTCATCCAACTAAGCTCTTCATGAGGTCACAGGTGACCTCCATAGCACCAAAATGCAACAGTCCAGCTTGGCTCCCTTTGCGTGGGCTTCTCAGCTGGTGGGACACCACTGGCCACTTTCTCTTTCTGGAAACATGTCCCCTAGTGGCTTCCATGGCTCTACATGTGGGCTGGCTCTTCTTTCTTTCTCCCACTCCTTGACTCACATTCTGCTCTCTCTGGACCTGCTGGTTCCCGAGGAGGTCATCCCACTGTCTGCATCAGGCTGGCTTCCTTGCTGTCTGACTTCTAGCTGGATTTATCCAAAGAGAGGCACTAGAGGACTGGAGCGTGGCCTGAGCAGGGATCAGGTGCTAGTGTCATTGCCTCCCTGTGCACCTCTGGTGATGTGGCTGCACCTGCCCACCCCAGCAGCTGCAGCTCCACCCTCACTGGGCCCCAGCAACATCCCCCTCTTCCTTGTTCTTTCAGATCTCGGGAGATAGCAACACCCTGGGTATGTGTTATTTAGTGCTGGTTCCTGCGTATGTCACAGCTCAAGTGTCTCCCTTAATGCACTGCTCAGACTTCTCTACATAGAATCTGCTGCTTAAACTCTCTTCCATTAAATCCTCTGTGTTACATCACTTTCCTTTTGGAACCCCAAGTGATAAAACACTTTCCAAGTCTTCCTTCCACTTCTCTGGCTGCTCCTGCTTTGTCTTCCTTTAGGCTCACACCCTTTAGCTGACTATTAAACATGGATGGTGCTCAAGGCTTGGTCCAGAGGCTGTTGTCCTGCTATCCTGCCCACTTGGTATGCCCTCACCTGTCTCCAGCCTGACAGCCACTTGCTCCAACGGTTCATCTGGGTTCCTCGCCCATCCAGTCTCTTCTGATTCCCAGCCCATACAATTCAACTACTTCCTTTCCATTTTCTCCTTCAAGGAATCCAGCTCAACATCACCCAGTGCCCCCCTTAGTGAGCCCCACTGCTGCTGACCTTGCTGGGTGAGTTGCTGAGCCATTCTGCTCACCCTTACTTGGTTCTCCTCTTGCAGCTGTAAAATCCTAGAGCTACTCGAACCTACACCATCCACTCCAGCAGGGATGGCCTTTGCCCTCCCCTCCTCAGCACTGTGCACCTGCACCTGCCACTTCTCACGCCCTCCACATCTCCTTTGCTCCTACCCATCTGTGGCTCTAGGCTCAGCGGTCACAGTGAGAAACAGCTTCTCAGGCCTCCCTGATGAGCTTCAACCCAATGTAGACCTCAATCCTGGGGTCCTGGGCACCTCTGGTGACAACTATTATAGCTCCAGCGCCATACTTATTTGCATATTTGATAAATTCCTGCTTCTCCATCTAAAGTGCAAAGTTGAAGAGAGAGAGTGCCATTGGTTTGTTTGTTTGTTTGTTTATTTATTTGTTTGTTTGTTTATTTATTTATTTATTTATTTATTTATTTATTTATTTATTATTTTTGGCCTGCTCAGCCCACCCTGAGGGTGAGGCTGGCAAGGCATGTGGTTCCAGGAATCAAACTGCAGTCTCCTATGCCTACCTACGCTTCTGTAAGTAGACACTTTAGACTGCTGATCTATCTTGCTGGCCCCTGGCCCATCTTCTTAATCCATCTCTTTATTTCACTTTCCACCCCAGAGTCCAGCATACAACAGGTACTTAGGACCTGTATAATGAGTTATTACAAATCCAGGGGACTAAAAGGCCAATTCTACTAGGACTACCCAGAAGAGACACTGTAAGCGTTGGGCTGGGTTTTTAAGGATGTATAGGAATTTTCCATTTGGGGCACAAGCATCAGGTAAAAGCCCTCTCCTGTGAGTGACTTTTCATTGGTTCTGCTGTTAGGAGGTACTAGGCTATCAAGGTGGTTGCAGACGCCTGTATTTCCATGACTAAAGAGGCTGAGGCAGGAGGATTTTGAGTTGAGGCCAGCCTGGGCTACACAGCAAGTCCTAGGTCAGCCTGACCTATGGAGTGAGATTCTATCTCAAAACAAAACTAAACTAAAACAAAACAAAACAAAATAAAACAAAACAAAACAACCAAAAAAAGCAACAGCAAAAAGAGATGTTAGGATGCCTACCTCATATGGGCAAGAAGGAAAAAAAAAATACATGCTGAAAGTCCAGAGGAGGAATGCTCAGCAGGGTCAAGGGCGTCCCAAGGCCTTCCCTGCTGATGCGTCAGCCTGGAAGCACAGAGGCTGAAGCTCCGGCAGGTTAATCATTGCTGGGCACAGCACTCTCCTGCTTCCAAGGTTGGCTTGGGCAGGCTCTGCAAAGAGGCCAGCCTCCACTCCTTCCCTGAGACCTCAGCACGCACTCAGCCTCCCGCTTGTTGAGAGGCAGCGGAAGTGACAGGTGGATGGATGCCAAGCTCTGCTCCTCCCCCTCCGAGCTCCAGGCGGGGCTCCCGACACGGCTCAGGCTGAGCTGCAGCGGTGGTGGCAGGTGGTGAGGGACCTCGCTGGAAGGCAGCCCGGCACCCTGGCACTCTGCCGAGCCTACACCCTTGTTCCTCACCTGCGCCTGCCTGCCAGTTAGCTTGCCGCCATTTGTGAAATTAAAATGTCCTTTGTATTCACGTCTGGCAGCTTGGGGGCAGGGAGCAGGGGATGGGGCTTGGGAGTTGACAGTTTCTGATTGGCTCCTGGGTCCCAGTAGGCACTCCAGTCTGCGGGCTCCTTCCAGAGAGAAGAAGTAGAGGGACATACTTGGGGCGCTGGAGGGAGGACAAGGGGCCCTAAAACACTGTACAGTGGCAGCTGAGGAGACCCGGCATTGCAACTGCCACTGCCACTGCCCCTGCCTCCTGATTGCTGGAAGCTGCGCCGCCTCCCGTCCTCCCTGGGTGGGATGCAGGAAGCTCCTTTTGTCCGGACTCTAAGTTTCCAGAGATGAACTGTCATAGTCCTTATCCATTTCTAATGACACAGTACCGCTGGGTAAGTGGTCAGAAGGTGGACTGTGCCCATGCTCTGGTCTGATGTCGGGGGCCCCAGGTGAAGGCCCTTGGTAGAGGCAGCACAGCGCTTCCTGGCAACAAGACACACCAGACAGGAGGCCCAGCCAGACTGGCCTTACAGCAGACCGCTCCTGGGGTAACTTAAGAATCACCAATGCATCAGTCCCCCAAGAAGACAAATCCACTCCTGAAGGCCAGACTCTGCTCTCCTGGTGAATGGAGCTCTTCCTAGCTTGCCTTCAAAGTGCATTTCCAAAGTATAAACTATATTTCAGCCATCGCACAGGCTGAGATGAAAATATGTGCACAAGTGAAGTGCTCTTAGGAGGTACTAGGCTGCCAGAAGTCGTGGCACACACCGGTAACCTAAGACTCCAGAGGCTGAGACACAAAGGTTTTAAGTTCTAGGCCAGCCTGGGATGCCAAGGGAGATTCCATCTCTGAACCAAACTGAACTGAACGGAATAGAACGGAACTGAACTGAACCAAACCTAACCGAACCAAAGTAAACTAAAAAACAAAACATCTCCCCCCCAATAAAAACACAAAGAAACAGAAGAAGATATCCTAAGCTGTCTGCCTCAGATGGGCAAAAAGAAAACAGAAGAGCCACACACGCTGTACAAGACAGGTGGGAACCAGGCAAGGAGTAGAGGAGGACGAGCCACACAGGAAGAGACTCTCAGCAAGCCTGGGGCCTCAGGAGGAGGATGACACTGGAGTGTGGCCCAGCTGAGGCAGTGGAGGGGGCCTCTGAGCCTCTCAGAGGGAGGGTTCCCATGCACCATCTCCCACCCCTCTCCTAGCCTCGGGACAGAGCCTGAAGGCTGTGACAGTCAGTCAGGAGCTTGGTGGAGAGAAAACCTGCCATCGTGGCACAGGATTATTTTAAACTGAGAATATGTGAATTAATGTGGGCCAAAGGAAATCTTAACTGAAGCTCTTGCAAGGTTCTCTAGTATCGAGCCCTAGGATTTGGCCGTAGCTATGGTTTGGTGGGATCTTCAGGGCTCTGGTGCCTGCAGGCTGAGTCCTCAGCATGGCACTGTGTCAAGAAGCTGTGGGGAGGGGCTGGGGAGATAGCTCAGGGGTCTAAGTGCCTGCCTGGCAAGTGCAAGGACTGGGTTTGATCCCCAGTACTGAGTGTGGTGCTGGCCCCAGGACCCCTGGCGCACTGTTCTAGCTTTCAAAACTGGGCATGGTGGTGCAAGCCTGTAATCCTAGCTCTGGGGTGGCTGAGACAGGATGATCAGTATGAGTCGGAACTGTGTAGCAAGACCCTGTACCAATAAATAAATAAATAAATGATTTTAAAAAAATAAAGATGTGGGGCGAATGGGTGCTGGCTGGGCCACTGGAGGTGCTGCCCTCAAAAGGAACTAAGGTAGCTTTGTGGGATCACAAGTTGGTTCTCCAAGAAGGCTGTTATCAAAAAAGGACGCAGGCTCTCCTGTCCCCACGGCTTCCTGACTTGCCATGCAGCTGCTCCCTCTCGCATGGCCTCCCACCAGGATGCCATCCATCATGATGTCATCTGGGTCAGGGCCCTTACCAGAGACACTGTCATGTCAGATTCCATGACCCCAGAACTGTGAGCCAGGCAGGTGTAATGGTGCATGCCCAGAATCCCAGCAGTCTAGGAGGCTGAGGCAAGAGGACCCCTGGTTGTAGCCAGCCTGGACAACTCAGCAATTTAGTGACAGGCCATCTCTAAGTGAAAGATTAAATGGGGCAAGGAATTAAATGATGTAGCAAGACCCTGACTAAATACATAAATGAGTAAATAAATAAATAGGGCCAGGGATGTAGCTCAGTAGGAAGATCTTAGGCTCAATCCCAGTACCAAAAACAAACAAACAAAACTGCAAGCAATATAAACCCTTTTTTCTTATAAAGTAGCCAGCCTCAAGTATTTTGGTGTAACATAAACAATGGACAAATATAGCCACTGTCTTAGTTACTGTTCTGTCGTTGCTAGGACAAATAAATGACACACAACCTTAGGGGAGGAAAGGTTTATTTAGCTCACAGTTACTGGAGGTTTCATAATTTAAAGTAGCCTGAATTACACAGCAAGACCTCGAGACTCTATGCCGCAGTGTCCGGGATGATTCGCTGCATACTTCTGAGAGACCGCTGCCTGGAGGCAGGGAGGTACCTCTGACAGCTGTGCTGTCAGTTTGACAGTTCAAGCCTCTCTTGGCCACGCCCCTCAAACCCCGCCCTGGTCCTTTGGCCCCGCCCCTTGAGCCTGGTGCTTGACAGCCCCATGATTTACATGAGGCTTTGGGGGAGCAACTAGATACAAACCATAACAGCCACTCTAAAGCCCTCTGCACAGGGAGGCTCTAGTCAGTGAGGACTGACCTTCAGTAACTTCACATTCCAAGAAAACTTGGTAACTGAGCCGCATCACAGCCTTTACAGTCTTCTACTGAAGCTTCATCTCCACTTCCTTTTTATTTATTGGCACTTAAGTCCTTACCCTCACTCTCAGTTCAAACGGCTTCCCTAGCTGTTTGGCCTCCTGTATGCTTGTGAGTAAAACTTCCTTTTTCCTCCCGCTAATCTTATTGTCAGTATCTTCATGTTCCCCCATTCCACCACTAGAAACTAAATTCATGCAACAAACATTTTCTCCCTGCAGAATTGTAGAAGTGAAGGTACACACTGGCTGGGAGGATATCTTGGAGGTCTAAGCACCTGCCTGGCAAGCACAAGGACCCAGGTTCAAGCCTTGGTACTGCATGTTACAGTAGCTCTGAAACTGGGGAGCAGGAAGAGGAGTGTGGCTTCATCCTGGGGCTGAGTGTAGCCTGATGAAGGCTTTCAGCTAAGCAGACCCTGGGGCCATGTTTGTAGGGAGCTCCCCCAGGGATCTGGTGAGAACTGGTTTCAAGATGGAACCTTAACAGGGACGAG
>PVKN010011739.1:0-21390 GCA_004027915.1 Capromys pilorides
TTGTCTGCTAAATAAACTACACTCCTGACATTTGGTAGAGCCTAGCCTGGTTAACCAGTTATACTCCAGGCCTGCTGTCTTGGTGAGGTGTGTGTGTGTGGGGGGGTGTGTCAGGTCATCCTTGAGCACCTAAAATGGCTGTGATCTTAGTGAAGTGGCTGAGAGGCTTTCTGTAAAACTTCTTTATTGACTGGCACTTGATTCTCTTTTACCATATGGTCTTTTTCATTCATCCCCGTACACTGAAGAACCAAATCAGACCTCATACTGACTGTGTGTGTGTGTGTGTGTGTGTGTGTGAGAGAGAGAGAGAGAGAGAGAGAGAGAGAGAGAGAGAGAGAGAGAGACAAGGTCTCACTGTATAGTTCAGGCTGGCCTTGAGCTCACTTTGTAACCCAGGATGGTCTCCAACTTGCAGCAGTACTCTTGCTTCAGCCTCCCAAGTGCTGAGATGATAGGTGTGTGCCATCACATCCAGCTTTGTTTCTGACTAGAAATTTGCCATGTTCCTAAAGTCCTAGTCTCCTTGCTACCTTCCAGTTCCAACAGTAGTGTCAGAACCAGTGAAAATGTTTGAAACTCAGGCATTGTGAACAACTGAAATGGGTTATTTCCTAACTTCACACCTTATTTATTATATAGCTTCTCTCTCTCTCTCTCTCTCTCTCTCTCTCTCTCTCTCTCTCTCTCTCTGCCTGCCCCTCCCTCTCCCTCTCTCTCTGTCTCTCTCTCCTTCCCTCCCTTTCCATTCCTCCGTGTTACATTATGTGATGTTATGTTATGTTGAGAATGAGTCTCAACATGTAGTCCAGGCTGTCCTCAAACTCACAGCAGTCCTCCTCAGCTTGCTGAGTACTAGGATTACAGGCATGCACCACCATGCCTAAGTTTCTCTCTTCTTTGTCCAGTTTTTTCATGTCCATTTCTCCTGAATTTACCTGCTCAATGTGACTTCTTCTGAGCCACTTCTGTGTGAGGCAGGTCTCTCTCTTCTCCATCTTGTCTGTGTCTTTTCATGGCTTAGAAGCCCCTCTTCTCTCCAGGCCCTATTACTGCTTTGGTGTAGGTCCTGACAACTCTTACCCAGATTCTCCAATATTCTGTATGCTGGCTTAGAGCAGTCAGTCCACTCACTGGAACTGATAGTGTCACCTCCTTTAAAATTCTTTTGTGAGGGGCTGGCGAGATGGTTCAGTGGTCTAAAGTGCCTGCTTAGGAAAGCTCAGGCAACTGCAGGGACTGTGGTTCAATCCCTGGCACCACATGCTGCGCCAGCCCCACCACCAGGGCAGGCTGAGCCAGCCACAAAATAAATAAATAAAGAAACAAACAAACACAACAAGCAAATAAATAAATAAAATTTAAAAAATAAAAAAATAAAATAAAAATTCTTTTGTGAGGTTTGGAGGTGTAGCTCAATGATACAGCATTTGTGTAGCGTGTATAAGGCCCTTGGTTGAATCTCTAGTACCTCAACAACAAAGAGGCATTACCAGAGAGTTTCAGCATCATACCTGAGGCCTCTGCATCCTTGTTTTCCCTCCATTCTTTCTGTATTTGTGTGCTGTGATTACAGTGGCTGTGTTGGTGCTTCTTCCTTGAAGGCATTACTGATTCTTCCCATGCCTCCGTTAAACAGAGTTCCTCTTTGCTGACCTGAGCCTGAGTATTAACAGGCTTCAGAGGAACCTTTTTTTTTTTTCCCCTTCCTCAGTGCTTAGAATCAAACCCAGGGTCTCATGCATGCTAGTCAGGCAGCCTACCATAGGCCCACCCCCATCAGATTATCTTTGATGGCTTGTTCCCCTCTCCAGGTAGAAGAACTTTGTGCTTATGTTTGATTTTAATATATATCAGCATTTGGGGCTGGGGAGATAGCTCCGTGGCACAAGTGCCTGCCTGGTAAGTGCAAGGTTGTGAGTTTGAACCCTGGTCCCCCAAAAAGAAAAAAAAAAAAAATTATATACACACACACATCAGCATTTGTGGAGAGAGAGACACACATACACAAACAACCTTCTTCCCACAGATATACCACACTTGGTTAAATGTTTCTAGAGCATTTCATGGTATGGAAGGAAGCCCTGAAAGGAGAGGCTAGTGGATCTGGGTGTGGTGGCGCACGCTTGTAATCCCAGCATTTGGGAGGCTGAGGCAGGAGGATTGGTGAGAGTTTGAAACCAGCCTGGGCTACAAAAGTGAGCTCAAGGCCAGCCTGAACTGCATAGTGAGACCCTGTCTCAAAAAGACCAAAAAAAAAAAAAAAAAAAATGTAGGGGCTAGTAGGCAGGTAGAACAACTGTGGCTGGTGGTAACAATTTTGTCTTGGTTGTCTGTGTCTCCAGGCTCCAGTGCTGAGAGCCGGCGGCAATCCAGTGCCTACAATGGGGACCTCAATGGGCTCTTGGTCCCAGACCCCCTCTGCTCAGGTGATGGTACCCCAGCAAACAAGCCTGGTCTTCGGACCATGCCACCGATTAACCTACAAGAAAAGCAGGTCATGTGAGTATCCGGAAGACGGCAGTGGTGGTAATGGTGTCTTTGGAGCATGTGCTAGCTGTAGTACCTTCTGCTTTTCTCCCTGTGGATGACCTGGGTCAAAGTACTTTTAGCCAGATTGAACTTCCACTAGCATGAGAGGTGAGGACAACCTAAATGTTTGGCTGGATGCCTAATGAGGTGTTTAGGGAAAAAATGATGCTTAGGGTCAGTCCTAAACAGGTGAGCAAGCAGAGCTGGGAACAGTGCGTTAAACATTGTTGGACTTTTAGTACTATACATTCTTATGAGATTGCTATGTCTTCTGTTCTATTCCTCCCATGAGAGAAAGCTTATGCACCCTTCTTTCCAGCTGCCTCCCTGGAGATGATAGCTCCACTTGCATTGGCATTTTGGCCAAGGAGGTAGAGATTGTGGCCAGCAGTGACTCTAGCATTTCAAGCAAGGCTCGGGGGAGCAACAAGGTAGGTACCAGGATGCCATAGATTATATAGTGTATAAGAGCACACCTAGCCTCTACTTTCTCTCCATGCTGTCACAAGTAGTGTGCTGGCTTCAGTTTTAGGAAGCCAGGATTCGATGGCAGGTTTGTGGGAATCTGGCCCAGGAGATTGCCATGGGTTCCTGGGCTTGCATCTGTGACCTCTCCCATCCCTAGTGTTGTTGGGGATTTCCTAAGGTCTGGGAAATTATCTCAGTCCTCCACTTCTTCAACCTTCCTCACTCTGGCTTCTCAGGTAAAAATCCAGCCTGTTGCCAAGTATGACTGGGAGCAGAAGTACTACTATGGCAATTTGATTGCTGTATCTAACTCCTTCTTGGCATATGCTATTCGAGGTGAGTAGGAGCAGGAATTGTTTTATACTAGAAAGCCCAGAAATTGAGATCTAGTATTGGTCCACTCAGCCCACTCAGACCTTAGAGATAGAACAGAGATCTTGGGCAGACCAAATAGCTCAGGAGACTAAAGCGCCTGCTTAGACAGAGCACAGGGACTGGGGGTTGGATCCCCAGTACCACAAGTGGTGCTGCCCCTCCCCCCTGGGGGGGGGGCACACTGAGATGGTGATTGAGACTGAGCATGGTATTGCATGCCTGTCATCCTAGCATTTGGGAGGCTGAAAACAGGAGAATTACTATGAGTCAGATCTGTGTAGGGAGACCCTGTAGACCCTGTACTAAATAGATTGAAAAAAGAAACACACACACACACACACACACACACACACACACAAATGATATCCTACCTGATCTTCTCCACTTTCTGCCAGATGGGGGAGAGTAGGGTGGGAAAACCAAGTTTTAGACTGTGGCGGTAGCAGGCAAGGGCAAGACTTCTCCTGCCCTCCTGCTCATAGCCCTCTGATCTTGTGATTCCAGCTGCCAATAATGGCTCAGCAATGGTGCGAGTGATCAGTGTCAGCACTTCAGAACGGATCCTGCTCAAGGGCTTCACAGGGAGTATGGCTGATCTGGCCTTTGCACATCTCAACTCTCCACAGCTGGCCTGCTTGGATGAGGCAGGCAACCTGTTTGTGTGGCGTTTGGCTCTTGTTAATGGTAAAATTCAGTATCCATTCCTGGCATGGAAACTAAAAAAGGGTGAGCAGAGCAGGGACTGCCAGACAGACCTTATCATCCACCTATCTAGTCCTTAACATTCTGCTCAGAGAAGAAATCTTAGTCCATATCCGGCAGCCAGAGGGCTCACCACTAAACCACTTCCGAAGGATTATCTGGTGCCCCTTCATCCCTGAGGAAAGTGAAGAATGCTGTGAGGAAAGCAGCCCAACTGTGGCCCTGTTGCATGAAGACCGGGTAAGGAAGTTGGGCATGGTAAAAGAAGCAATAAATCAAGCATATTAGGTATGCTTGGGCTGAACACTCATCTCCCTGTTTCTCTAGGCTGAGGTCTGGGACCTGGATATGCTCCGTTCTAACCACAGCACATGGCCTGTGGATGTCAGCCAAGTCAAACAGGGCTTCATTGTGGTAAAAGGCCACAGCACGGTAGGCCTACAACTGAGTGCCTTTTTGCCCTCCCTATCTTTGCCCCTCATCTATTCCCTGTATCTGTACTCTGAGCACAAAATGATCTCACCCATGGAACTCACTCCTACCCAAGTTGTGCAGATGTGTGTGAGTTTACCGTGGTCAGCATAGCTTACTACCATCTTCATTTGGAAAGGGATCATTCCCTATTCTAGCCCAGTAGTAAAGCTCTTTGGGTTCTTCCTAGTGCCTAAGTGAAGGAGCCCTCTCTCCTGATGGAACTGTCCTGGCTACTGCAAGTCATGATGGCTATGTCAAGTTCTGGCAGATCTACATTGAAGGACAAGATGAGCCAAGGTATGGCAAGGCCTGAAAGACTCGCATCTGCCCAGGAAGGGAACCAGATAGATCGCTGTCTTAAGCCTTTCATTTGCCTGCCTGTAGGTGTCTACATGAATGGAAGCCTCATGATGGACGGCCCCTTTCCTGCCTCCTTTTCTGTGACAACCATAAGAAACAAGACCCTGAGTGAGTGATTGGGCAGGCCCAGTGGGTAGTGGGTAGACAGTGGGCTCCTAGCTGGGAGTCCAGCCAAACATGCAATTACTTGTTGCTTTGCAGGGTCCCATTCTGGAGGTTCCTTATCACTGGCGCTGACCAGAATCGTGAACTGAAGATGTGGTGCACAGTATCCTGGACTTGCCTGCAGACCATTCGGTAAGCAGAGGCTGGGGGATTGAGAGAAGGTGGGGTGGGGTGAGCCTGTGGCTTCTTTGAAGTTTTAGTCTCATTTAGTTTGTTTCTTGGCTCCCTAGCTTCTCCCCAGACATCTTCAGCTCAGTTAGTGTCCCCCCTAGCCTCAAGGTTTGCTTGGATCTCTCAGCAGAATATCTTATTCTCAGCGATGTACAACGGAAGGTAGGCTTCCAAGGGGAATCCTGGGCAGAGCCAGTGTCACTGGCAAGAGCTGGAGTATTTAACATATCTGTAGCCTACACAGCCTCCTAGCTCAGCTGGGAATATGCCACCTATGCAGGTCCTCTATGTGATGGAGCTGTTGCAGAACCAGGAAGAAGGCCGTGCCTGCTTCAGCTCCATTTCAGAGTTCCTGCTCACTCATCCAGTGTTAAGCTTTGGGATCCAGGTTGTGAGTCGCTGTCGGCTGAGGCACACTGAGGTGCTGCCTGCTGAGGAGGAGAATGACACTCTTGGGGCTGGTAAGATGCCTTAGGGTCCAAACTGTAAATTGGGTGTGGGTGCCTGGGCACAAAGTGGGCCAGGGACCTAATTATCCAAGCTGTCCTTTCAGAGGGTTCCCATGGAACTGGTGCCATGGAGTCTGCAGCCGGTGTACTCATCAAGCTCTTCTGTGTGCATACTAAGTATGTCTGGGAGGCCCTGCACATTCTCTGGGTCCCTCTCCCTCTCTACTGACACCCCTTTGAGTACTTTCTTCTCACTTCTCTTTCCATAGGGCACTTCAAGATGTTCAGATCCGATTCCAGCCACAGCTGAACCCTGATGTGGTGGCTCCACTCCCTACTCACACTGCCCATGAGGACTTTGGTGAGTAATGGGTGAGAGGAAGGCAGGTTGGACTGGGTAAGGTCAGAGCTCTAAGTAAAGTGGCAGCTTTCCCCACAGCCTTTGGAGAGTCTCGGCCTGAACTAGGTTCTGAAGGCCTAGGATCAACTACTCATGGCTCCCAGCCTGACCTCCGACGAATTGTGGAGCTGCCTGCACCTGCTGATTTCCTGAGCCTGAGCAGTGAGACCAAGCCCAAGTTGATGACCCCTGATGCCTTCATGACTCCCACTGCCTCTCTGCAGCAGGTATACGCCATATCCCCAGCCCCCACAGGAGGACTTGAGAATGCCCTGCCCATATGCCACAATGTTCATTCTCTGTATCTTCCCAGATCACTGCATCCCCTAGCAGCGGTAGCAACAGCAGTAATAGTAGCAGCAGCAGCAGCAGCAGCAGCAGCAGCAGCTCTCTTACAGCTGTGTCTGCCATGAGCAGCACCTCAACTGTGGACCCTCCCTTGCCCAGGTGAGGTAAAGATTATAGCTTGGGGATAGCAGAGACTAGTGACAGGTGATGCCAAGCTCTGGCTGCTGACACCTCAGCCTTCATACCACCAGACCACCTGAAGAGCTGACCTTGAGCCCAAAGCTACAGATGGATGGAGGTCTGACAATGAGCAGCAGCAGCAGCCTGCAGGGAAGCCCACGCAGCCTGCTTCCCAGCTTGGTCCCTGGTCCAGCTGACAAATTGACTTCTAAGGGGCCTGGACAGGTATGTGTGTACATGGATGTCAAGAACTGGGTAGCTGGTAGGTTGCAGCAGGAAAAGTTGCTGGCATTTTCCTTCCTGACCCTTGGCCGCAGCTTATCCAAGTTTTCCTAAAGGTCATGTTAGCCTTCCCTGTTTCCTAAAGGGCATATCTTCAGCCTCCTCATCCCTAACTTCTCTTCTGGGCTGTGGCCCTTTTTTAAAAAAAATATAATTAGTACAGGGTGTACAGGGGTCTCACTACACAGATTGGACTTGTAATGATCCTCCTATATTGCAGCCTCCCAAGTGCTGGGATTCCAGGCACACACTACCACACCTAGTCTCAAGCTGAAACACCTAGCTGTTTCAGCACACCCCAGGGATGGGGCTGGCACAGCTGGTTAGGGATAGAATCCCAGTCTGCTGAGCTATCTGGCCAGCCCTCGTGGCCCTATTTTTTATTTATTTATTTATTTATTTATTTATTTATTTATTTGTTTGTTTGTTTGTTTGCTTGTTGTGTTTGTTTGTTTCTTTATTTATTCATTTTGTGGCTGGCTCAGCCTGCCCTGGTGGTGGGGCTGGCACAGCATGTGGTGCCGGAGATCGAACCGCAGTCCCTGCAGTTGCCTGAGCTTTCCTAAGCAGGCGCTTTAGACCACTGAACCATCTCGCCGGCCCCCGTGGCCCTATTTTTGATCTGTATCTCCCGGGCACTATCCCATCTCAGTACAGATAGTAGCAGTGCCTTAATTCTATGGGCCCCTACCTCCTAACACCTAAGCTCTTTACCTTTGACCCATAGGTATCTACTGCTGCCTCTGCACTGTCCCTGGAGCTGCAGGAAGTAGAGCCTCTGGGGCTCCCTCAGGCCTCTCCCAGTCGTACTCGCTCCCCTGATGTTATTTCCTCAGCTTCCACTGCCCTGTCCCAGGACATCCCTGAGATTGCATCTGAGGCCCTGTCCCGTGGCTTTGGTTCATCTGCTCCTGAGGGCCTTGAACCAGACAGCATGGCCTCGGCAGCCTCAGCACTACATCTGCTTTCTCCACGGCCCCGGGCAGGGCCTGAGCTTGGCCCTCAGCTTAGCCTGGATGTTAGCCCTGGGGATGGGGATCGCCATAGTACCCCCTCCCTCTTGGAGGCAGCCTTGACCCAGGAGGCTGCAACTTCTGATAATCAGGTCTGGCCTACAGCACCTGACATTACTCGTGAGACCTGTAGCAACCTGGCAGAGAGGTGAGGAACTTGGGAGGGGGAAAGTATGCTGGTGGGAGGGGACCTCAGAGTGATCCACTGCTGAGTTGACCTGTCCCCTCAGCCCCAGGAATGGTCTCCAGGAAAAGCACAAAAGTTTGGCCTTCCACCGGCCACCTTATCATCTGCTGCAACAGCATGACAGCCAGGACACTAGTGCTGAACAAAGGTGGGCATCACCTTATACCAGTTCCTTCACACGAGAAGGTCAACAAGTGGGCATGCATTTACCCAGTCTGCCCTTCCCACAGTGACCATGATGATGAGGTGGCCAGCCTTGCCTCTGCCTCAGCAGGCTTTGGAACCAAAATCCCCACTCCCCGGGTGCCTGCTAAGGACTGGAAGTCCAAGGGATCTCCTTGTACTTCACCCAAGCTCAAAAGAAAAAGCAAGAAGGATGATGGGTATGGGGGGCGTTCAGAGGCCAGGGAGATGGGTGGTGTCTAGGCTATCTGACATGGCCTGAAGTTCCTCTTGCCTATGGCAGGGATTTAGCAGTGGGATCCCGGCTCACAGAGCACCAGGTAAATGGTCAAACACTTTGTGTCTCTTGGACCCTACCCTGTGAGGTTGGGAGGGACTCTGGGCCACTCCCATGTCTATTGGCTGGGGATGGGTGGAGGAGGCATCATGTGACTATTTGTGCTACTGACAGGTGTCAGAGCCCACTGAGGACTGGCCAGCACTAATTTGGCAGCAGCAAAGAGAGCTGGCGCAGCTTCGGCACAGCCAAGAAGAGCTACTACAGCGTTTGTGTAACCAACTTGAAAGCCTGCAAAGCACGGTCACAGGCCATGTAGAACGTGCCCTTGAGACACGGCACGAGCAGGAACGTATCCTTGAGGGTGACGGCAGTGCATGGCAGAGAGGCAGGGGCAGCATTCTTTTTTTTTTTTTTTTTAATTTTATTTGTTTATTTATTTGTTTGCTTGTTTTGTTTGTTTATTTATTTTGAGGCTGGCTCAGCCTGCCCTGGTGGTGGGGCTGACGCAGCATGTGGTGCGGGGGATCGAACCGCAGTCCCTGCAGTTGACTGTGCTTTCCTAAGCAGGCGCTTTAGACCACTGAACCATCTCGCCAGCCCCAGGGGCAGCATTCTTAAAAGCACACTAGGAATAGGAATGGGAGATGCTTAGTTAGGTTTGTTCCTTAGCTAAAATGCAGAGAGGCGGCTGGAGCGTGCACTGGCTGAGGGACAGCAGTGGGGTGGGCAGTTACAGGAGCAGCTGACACAGCAGCTGTCCCAGGCACTGTCTTCAGCTGTGGCTGGGCGGCTAGAGCGCAGCTTACGGGATGAGATCAAGAAGACGGTTCCTCCATGTAAGTTTTTCAAGGAGACTTTGGGTGGGCCAGGTGGGAGAAGGGAGTACCTGTTAAGCTTCTTTTTCTGAGCACAGCTTTCCCTCCCCTCCCCTCCCCTCCCCTCTCCTTTCCCCTCTTCTTTTCAGGTGTCTCTAGGAGCCTGGAGCCTGTGGCCAACCAATTGAACAATTCAGTGGCTACCAAGCTTACAGCTGTGGAAGGCAGTATGAAAGAGAATATCTCCAAGCTGCTCAAGTCCAAGGTGCTATAGGGGCCCAGGACTGGAGGGGAGGGGGTTGTTGGCAGGTCAGGTTGGGCTTTCAACTGGGTCTCTGACTTTACCCCAGAACTTGACAGATGCTATTGCCCGAGCTGCTGCAGACACATTACAGGGGCCAATGCAAGCCGCCTACCGTGAAGCCTTTCAGAGTGTGGTGCTGCCAGCCTTCGAGAAAAGTTGTCAGGCCATGTTCCAGCAGATTAATGATAGCTTTCGGCTAGGCACCCAGGAATGTGAGTAGGGTCATAAGACCCAAGGTAGGAGGGGGCATGCTATTCTACTATCACTCCTCTTACATTCTCCACGGTAACCCCCTCAGACTTACAGCAGCTGGAGAGCCACATGAAGAGCCGGAAGGTACGGGAACAGGAGGCCAGGGAGCCTGTACTGGCCCAGCTTCGGGGCCTGGTTAGCACACTCCAGAGTGCCACAGAGCAGATGGCGGCCACTGTGTCCAGCAGTGTTCGGGCTGAGGTGCAGCACCAGTTGCATGTAGCTGTGGGCAGGTGTGTGAGCAGGGTTTTGGACAAGGTGGTGGGTTTGAAAAGAGCCAGGCTACTATTCCTAGCCAGGTCTGCCTCATTTTCCTTTCTTTATAGCCTGCAGGAGTCAATTTTAGCACAGGTACAGCGCATTGTTAAGGGTGAAGTGAGCGTGGCACTAAAGGAACAGCAGGCTGCCGTCACCTCCAGCATCATGCAGGCCATGCGCTCTGCTGCAGGCACACCTGTCCCCTCTTCCCACCTTGACTGCCATGCCCAGCAAGCTCATATCCTGCAACTGCTGCAACAGGGCCACCTCAATCAGGCCTTCCAGCAGGTATGACTGTGGTTGGTGCTAGTAGAGTCAAGTATCTCCTGACAAAGCTCACCCACCATACATTCCACATGCTCTACCAGGCTCTGGGTTATATAGGAAACTGTTTTTGGTTCTTGTTAGTTTCCAGGCTATTATCTGTGTTGTTCATTTGTTATAGACCTCTTCAACTCACTTTACCCCATGATCAACCTCCTCAGGAAGTCTTTTCTGTTATTTTGATTTTCTGGGGTATCATAGAACCTTCTAGTACTCTCCCCAGGTCCTTGAGCATCCCCTTTGAGCTCTTAATAGCCCACTCTGTGGTTTTCTCCTGGAAGCCACATACCAGACAAAACAGGCCTTCCTTCCCGATAATAGTTATAAATGCTGCTGCCCTGTTCTGCCCTCAGGCACTGACTGCTGCCGACTTGAACCTGGTGCTGTATGTGTGTGAAACTGTGGACCCAGCCCAGGTTTTTGGGCAGCCACCCTGCCCACTCTCCCAGCCTGTGCTCCTTTCCCTCATCCAGCAGTTGGCATCTGACCTTGGTACTAGAACTGACCTCAAGCTCAGGTAAGTGAGGGTGATCAGGGATTAGCAGATGAGCTGGAGAGTACAGATAGGGAGGGAACAGTTCAAAGCAGAGATGCCCACTCCTGCCTGACACCTCTCCTTAATTTTCTCCACTCATCTCCACTTCTATCCATCTGAGGTTTAGAGGCTTCCCTTGCCACCAATCCCTCTTTGCAGCAGTGCTACCAGGAGGCATTTCCATCTGTAGCCTGTCCTTTCTAACCTACCCTCAGCTACCTGGAAGAGGCTGTGATGCACCTGGACCATAGTGACCCCATCACTCGCGACCATATGAGCTCAGTCATGGCCCAAGTTCGACAGAAACTCTTCCAGTTCCTGCAGGCTGAGCCACACAACTCACTTGGGAAAGCAGCCCGGCGTCTCAGCTTGATGCTACATGGTCTTGTGACTCCCAGCCTCCCTTAGCAGCTAAGCCTGCCTTGTGCAGGGGTGGGGTGATGCTAAAGGCCAGCAGACAGGCCTAGGCCAAGGTGGGGTTGTGTCTGCTATTTACCTGCTCAGGCCTCCACCTCGGGTGTTTAGGGGTGGGGGACAGGATGCAGTGACTGTGGTCGCCACCAGGGTTAGGCTGGGCCCACGACAGGTACTGTGCCTTCTTGGGTTCTGCCGTGCCTGGAGCATGATCCCGAGATTGTAACACCACTTGAGTTTTCCATGTTCATTTTTACCTCCAATTTGGACTTTTTTTGTTTTTGAAAAACATTGAGAATTCAACTAAATGTTTTTTGAATAAAATGGAGTATGTATATGAGTTTGCTGTGTCTTTGATATAACTGAAATTGCCCTACTCCCTCTGGGGAGGTCAGCATAAGTATGCCCACCTTTGGAGCATAATCATCTGCTCATCTGTTCAACTGCTTTCAAAGATAATCCGCTCAAACTCTGGGGCAAGGGGCCTAGGGCTACTCATCACCCTTTCTGCTCTATGGGGTCCTTCCATTCTTCCCCAGTCTAGATGCTAGAGATGGAGTATGAGCTGGCTTCAGGCCCCGCCCCAGCCTCCCTTCCAATCACTGTCCCTCCCTCTGTGGGCTGGGCTGACAGGCGCTTTCCAGCGGCTTCGTAGCTCCCTCTCTAGGCTCCCAGCCAGGGACAATGCACCGCTGCGGTGGCTGCCGAGGCTGCTGCTGCTGCTGCTGCTGGAGGCATCCACCCCATACCCTGAAGCTGTTGCTGTTGGTGCCGTTTGGTGAGTGTGGGGGTCTTGGTCCTTCTGGTTTAGGCTGCACCCTTCTTGGGTATTGAGTGTGTTTGGGAGCTGGGAGCCAAGATAAAGAGGAGTTGTGAGGGTTCTGGAAATGTGTCAGTGGCTTCAGAATTGAAAGTGAGGCATTAGGGCCATGGAGATAGCTCAGCAGCTCAGTGCCTGCCTGGCAAGTGTGAGGTTGTAAGTTCAATTCCCAATACAAAAGAAGGCATGAGCTGAGCCCTGGTTGAGGAAGAACCCTAAAATTCGGTAGCCCCTCTTTTAAAGGGAGTCCATGGCCACTGACAGAATTCCTGGACCAGCCATGGGATCTCTGAGGTTTCCTGTGAGGGTCTGGTCTGGATCTTGACCTCTTTCTATTCTGTTCAACCTCATCCAAGACATAAACTATCTTTGAGGAGGAGGCAGACTCTCAAGCAAAGCTCATCGAGGCTACTGAGAGATTCCCATCTGGTTGAGGTCCCATACTTCCAGACCCTCAACTCCTCCATAATATCCTACCTCCTTTTCATGAACCATCCTCATCTGACATTGAACTCCTCAATTCCTGGGACCAATGTTCCCCCGACCCTTGCATCCTAAGGGTTCTGCTTTGAAGGGGAACAAGGCAGTGGATCCCCAGACATACTGCTCAGTTCCCTAGGGTGCCCTTTCCACGCTGAGTCACCTCTCCAGAGCATTCCCAGGTAAACAAGCCCCTGAGGGTTGGGGGCAGGCTGGTTCATCCTATCACCCCTTCTATCCCCTTCCCCAGTCCTTGTATCTCCCCTAGCAGCAGACACAGAGGGTCCAAATCGTTGTGATACCATATACCAGGGCTTTGCGGAATGTCTCATCCGTCTGGGGGATGGCATGGGCCGCGGAGGCGAGTTGAAGACTATCTGCAGGTATGGAAAGGTGGGAGGCACAGCTCAATCTGTACTCTCCTTGGGGCATGAACCTCTTCCCACCCCCAAACCTGAGCCCACCTAATCCCCCACCCTGCCCCAACTCCCCTAATCACATTCCTTAACAGGTCCTGGAATGAATTCCATGCCTGTGCCTCTCTGGTCCTGTCTGGCTGCCCTGAGGAGGCAGCTGCCGTGTGGGAGTCACTACAGCAAGAAGCTCGCCGTGCCCCAAATCCAGATAACTTGCACACTCTGTGTGGTGCTCCCGTGCGCGTCTGGGAGCATGGTGGGAGCCCAGAGACCAACCAGGAGACGTTGCGGGCGACAGGGCCTGCACCTGCCCCAGCCCCCACACCTTCCCTGTTGGCTGCTGCTTTGGCACTAGCGTGCCTCCTGGGGCCCCTGGCCTAGTGGAGAGAGGCTAATGACAGCAACCGTACCTCTAGCCCTGGCTCTGCAGAGTGTACAAAGCTTTCATTAAAGGTATTTATATTTGCATTAAGCTCCTTGCTTTCTCCCAGCTGTGGCCCCTTGGCTGGGACATGGGCCCCCAGAAGCTGATCCTCAGGGTGGGATGGGCGGAGTCTAGAGCCACCACTGGGACTCAATCTTCCTGCTCACAAACATTCATTTCCCTTGTAGCAGCACAGAACTTTCCATTACCCGGAGGTCCCAAGAGTTCTGGTGGAGACCCAAAATCTGCCGGAATGCACAGCTGTTGTCTGGCTTCCTGGGCTAGCTGGGGTGGGGGAGATAATGATCGTGGGGAAGATTGTCAGGCCCAGCTCTCAGTCCCACCTTCTCCCTCCTATCGTGGTCCCTGGAGAGGTGGTAGCCTGCCCTTCACGTAGGGCATCTCCCCAGCCTCCTTTTTGACTCCAGGCTCCTGACATCTCAGCTCCTCTTCCCTCTGCTGAACTATCACCTCAAACTCGAAGACAAACTCGGGTGCTATGCTCAGTTCCCTCCTCCTCTTGGCCAGAAAGGCTGTTCTAAAAGTGCAACCTCCTGTTAGAATCCCCAAATCAATGGGCCGGCGAGATGGTTCAGTGGTCTAAAGCGCCTGCGTAGGCAACTGCAGGGACTGCGGTTCGATCCCCGGCACCACATGCTGCGCCAGCGCCACCACCAGGGCAGGCTGAGCCAGCCACAAAATAAAAATAAATAAAGAAACAAACACAACAAGCAAACAAATAAAAAAAAAAAATTAAAAAAAAAAAGAATCCCCAAATCAAGCCCTAACAGGATTTGAAGCTGCAGAAACCAGGGTCACAATGAGAAGTCCTATGGCCCCTGCTCTCCGCAAACTTATTCTTTGAGAAGTGTGCAGTATGGAGACAAAACAGTCTCATAAGATTTTTTAAGGGGGAGAGCCAGACTTGGTGGCACACACACCTCTACTCCCAGCCCTCAGGAGGCTAAGGCAAAAGGATCAAGTGTTGATGGTCAGCCTGAGGGCTGGCCAGATAGCTCAGTGGATTAAAGCACCTGCTTAAGGCAGACACAGGGACTGGGTTCAATACCTGCATCCCAGAGTTGAGATGCGAATTGAGACTGGGTGTAGTGGTGTGGGCCTGTAATCCCAGCACTTGGGAGGCTAAAAACAGATCACTACTAGTCTTATCTGTACTAAAACCTTGTAGACCCTGCACATAAATACATTAAAAAAAAAAAAAAAAAAGATCAGTCTGAGTTACACACTGAGTTCAAGATCAGCCTGAATGACACAGTGAGATTGTCTCAAACAAAAATTATTTTTGAGAGCAGGTGTGGTGGCACACTCCCAGCACTCAGGAGGCTGAGGCAGGAGGAGATTGTGTGTGAGTGAGCTCAAGGGCAGCCTGAACTACATAGTGAGATCCTGTCTCAAAAAGACAAAAAACAAAAACACTTTTGGGAAACTTTGCAAAGAGAATGTGGTATATTTCATTCTAGAGGAAAGGAAAGGCAAAAATCAGAATGGGTAGAAGCTGGGGCCTCAGAGGAAATGGTGACCCTAGTCGACATCATGATTTGTGTGGGCATTGCCTCAGTTTCCATTATCACACCTTCCTCTTTATTCTGTTTACTCCTATAGCTCCTCTGCATAGCAGCAAAAAAGAGCTACTTAGGGGCCGGGGAGATAGCTCCATGGCACAAGTGCCTGCCTGGCAAGTGCAAGGTCATGAGTTCAAACCCCGGTCCCACAAAAAAAAAAAAAAAGCTACTTACCCAGTCCTTTGGGATAAGGGAGGCTTCAGACAGGCAAATAAGTGCTCACTTAGGGAGTCATAGGAAATGAGGATGCTACTCAAGTGATGCAGAAAAGGTGGGATGAAGTAGAGAGGACTTTAGGAGACCAAAGCAATGGTGGTGGGAGCCATGGGATTCCAGAGATCAGCAAGCAGGGTTAAACACGAGTCCACGGTGGGAGGCTGTCACTCCTGGGATAGGCAGGCCTGATGAAATCCTTGCTTAGGCCCCAGAGTAGAGCAGGTGTCTCCAGAGCCCTCCACACAGGCTGTAGGAATTCTGTATCCTCCACAGTTCCTACACATCCTCCCATTGTGGTGACTAGCTTGATGCTTCAACTAACTCCTTCTCTCTGCCATTACTTTGCTTTTGCTCCTGTGCTTCATCCTCCTGGACTTTTAGTTCCATTTCTATCACCCAGTCAGTGCCCATCTTCTCGTATCACCTAAAGGAGAAGCTTCAAAAGAAAAACCCTCCCCAGACTCCTTCCCCTTGACCACTAGAATTGTCCAGAAGGAATTAGGGGTTTCATTGCTCTGGGTCTTTGAACATCTATCTTTTTAAATTCAGAATATCCTTCCCTATTTCCTCCTGGTGAATTCCTCCTTATTCGGTATCACCTCTAGGAAATAATCCATAATCCTGACTGCAAGGTGAATTAAAGCCACCTCTAGGTCTGTGCAGTCCCTGAGACTTATTATGTAGGTCCAGGTCAGAATTCCTCACTGTGGACTCCTCAAGGGTCAAGAGTCCTCTGTGTCTATGGCAAACTAGGACTGGGTGTACTTGTGGAACATGTAGGAAGAAAGACTGAGTCTCTAAATCCAGCATAAGAACTGTTACAGTTATCAAGAACTTGGACTGGCAATGACTCTAGTATAGATGTACCACCTTGGAGTAATACCCTCAGCATGAGCATACTGCTAGGAGGCTGTGGGAATTCAGAGTCCTCAAAGTCTTCCAGAACCAGGCTTGGTGGAAGGCAGAAGCAGCCTGCCTGCTGCAGGGGCCCAGCTGCTTTGGCCAGCCATTGGGGGATTACTAGCCTCCTACTGTGACCTACTTTCCCCCTGATTTTTTGTTCCCTAAGTCCTTACTCTTCCATGGAGTGGTTGGGTGGGGAGGGTAGTTGAGGGGGGAAAGAATCTGCTCTCTAGCCAGGGGCTTAAGGGCTTTGTGTGTTTTATCTCAGAGCTAGAGGAGAGGGATAGGCTGATGGCCAAGCTATCTGGGCTCCCGGCACAGCTGCCCAGGTCAGAGCATCATTGTGATAGTGTTATCATATTTGTAGCTATATGGATGAGCTTACAGTTCACAAAAGAATCTGGTGCCTGGATTTCCTGGGTGTAGTCACCTCTGCCTCAACATACTTCCTGCCTACAAAACCTTCTGCTTTTCCCCAGAGCCCAGAGCAGCACCTGTACACAAAATGCAATAAATTTTTGTTAATTAATTTGCTGAGTATCTATAAAATGGAGGTGTGGTGTGGATTTCTGGGGGGCATCAATTTTTTTTTATCAATTTGAATTTTATATTATTTTTAACCCTATATGAGAGTATCATTATGATCTCCATTACATAAATAGAAAAATGAGGCTTAAGGAAGGGAGATGTTGTCCCTAAGAATACATAGCTGTGTAAATGTCAGAGCTGGGATTTGATCTCAGGTTTGTTTGGTCCTAAATTCCTGTTAATAATTGCATTAAATCCCCGGTACCAAAAAAAAAATTGCATTAGAGTTTTGGAAACATTTATTTTTAATTTTCAGTACTAGAGATTGAACCCAGGGCCTTTGCACTGAGCTACATTTCTGGTCCTTTAGTTTTATTAGTGTGCACCTATTTATAGTATATAATGATTACAATTATCATGGGTAGTTGGCACATGTACACAATACATCTTCATATTCCCCCTTACTTTCCCCTCTCTCCCCCACCTGACATCCTTTATTTTAACACACAGTCTCAATAAGTTGTTGTATTGCCTAGGCCTTCTAATGTGCTGGAATTACAGGCATGTGCTACCCTGCCCACTGGAAGCAATTCTTTTTTTTTTAAGACAGGGTCTCACTGTATAGTCCAGGCTGGCTGAGAACTCTGTTATGTAACCCAGGCTAGCCTCAAACTCACACTGATCCTCCTGCCTCTGCCCCCTGAGTACTGGGATTACAGGTGTGACCCATCATACCTGACTAAAACCAATTTTTAGCTTTTTAAAAAATTTATTTTATATTTTTTAGGGAAGAGTCTACAGGGTGTTCAGGGTCTCACTACCAGATTGGACTCGGACTTGTAGTGATCCACCTGTTTACAGCCTCCCAAGAGCTGGGATTACTGGTGCTGCAGGCACACACCACCACACTCAGTCTCAACTGCCAGTTCAGTGTGTCCCTGGGAGGTGGGGGCCCACACACAAGCCCAGGGATTACACCCCCAGCCCCTGCACCTGATTGTAGGTGCTTTAACCCACTGAGCCATTTGGCTGGCCCACAGTTTTTAGCTTTTAAAATTTATTTAATTTTTTTTAGGCAGGGTCTCATTTAGTCTAGGCTGGCTTTGAATTTATGGCAGTCCTGCCTCAGCTTCCCAGGTACTGAGATTAGACTTGTGCCACTGTGCTTGTTTTTCTTTAAATTAAATCTTGTACAAATCCCAATTAAGTAAAACAGAGAATGATATTTTACTATGACTGTTTAATAAGTTAATTACTTTGTGTGATACTGGAGATTGAACCCAGGACTTCTGCACTGAACTACATATCCGGCCCTTTCTATTAAAAAAAAAAAAAAAATTGATCTGGGCCTGGTAGTGAAGGCCTATAATCCCAGCAGTGGGAGGCTGAGTCAAGAGGCTTACCATGAATCTGAGACCAACCTAGGCTACACAGTGAGTTCAATGCCAGCCTATGCTATATAGAGAGACCCTATCTCAAAAACAAAACAAAACAAAACAGACTTGAATAAGTAAAGGACTGCAAAGGGGAAGATGAAAGGAAGTTACCACCGACTTTATCACCTGCAGTATTTTTCTTTTCCCCAGAAATTTGCATTTTTTGTAAAGGAGGGAAACAACTGTTAACTCTACATAAAAGCCACTGTAAATAGTATGAATAGTAACCAAAAAATCTGCTTGCTTTGTAGCTTTATGATACATTTTTTTCTTTTCTTTCCTTCTCTTCTGTGTCCGCTACCATGCCCTGCTCCCAAATTATTTTAATTGTAGTTTTCAAATACAGATTTTGGCCAGGTATGGTGGTACACACCTGAAATCCCAGCCCTCTTGAGGCTGAGGTAGAAGGATTACCACAAGTTCAAGGCCAGCCTGGCTATATAGTGAATTCAACGGCAGCCTGAACTACATTGCCAGACCATGTCTCAAACAAAACAAACAACAAAGCAGAACCAAAACAAAACAACAAAACAAAAATAATAGATTTCACTGATGAACTTTAAGTCAGCCCTTTGCAGAGATCCAGAAGTAGTTCAGTTCTACAAACCTGTTGAAACTCACTGAATTTGCAGCCTTGCTCTTCAAAGGTCCTCACCTTTGGATCAGAAGCTTAAAACTTTCTCGGTATCTCCCCGCGCTCTAGTATTTTTCTAAGGCTGCAACTTTCGGACCAGCCCCTTTAGGCAACAAATAGGCCCACCCCCAAGGAGAGCTAGGCCACGCCCCCACAACGTTGATTGGTAGGCAGCTTTTCAGCTCTCCCAATAGCCTCGCTGGGCTTCCAGAAAGTTAGTCTCCTGGAAGTGGCCCGTCTCCTCGCAGGCGGCCCGGGTTTGTTTTGGCGTCAGGCGCGCGCTATGATGACGCCACTACGCTGATACGGGAGGATGATGGCGACGGCGACCGCGGCAGCGGCCGTGGGCTTAGCCACGGTCGAAATACTGCCCGCAGAGCCACCGAGATGCCGAACAGCCCGCCGCCTGCTCGAGGTGAGGCGACCTGTCTCAGGGCGGTGGCTGGCGGCTAGCTGGAGGGCGGGGCTGTTGGGCTTCAGTGTCATTGTCCTGGAGCACAGGGGCCTACTTCTACGCAGGCAGGAGCCCTTGGCCGGTCTGCGTTAGGGTCTGCAGAACAGAGAGCAGGCCAGGCGATGGCTCCTCTGGGCCGCCAGTGTCCGAGACTGGTTTGGTTTTGAAAAGTGCTGCCATGTTGGGCAGCGCGTTTCTAGTGTGCCAGGTAGACGTCGTCAGCTGCCCTTCAGTTTAGTGGTCCAGCGATCAGCGCAGGTCAGATTAACCAAGCTGGTGACGCCCATTGTCTCCTTGTCCAGAGCCTACTGCACACTCTTCCTTTGCGACTGAGCACCAGAGTCTGAAGCACCAGTAACTGATTGCTTTCTTGTACTGGCTAGAATAAAGCAGGCCTGGGTCCAACGTGGTTGCCTGCATGCAAACCTGACGTCCGTGCAAAGGAAAGCCGAGCCCACTCATTGCTCCTCAGTGAAGCTACTGACGTGATAATTCCCACTTGAATATCTAAATAGTCCCTTCACTACTAAAACTGGCTCCTTAGTGACTATAGGAGAAAGGCCAAGCTTCTTAGCTCTTCATGATTTGTAAATGCCTAACTACCACCAATACTTGGGCGTTTCACCCTCCTGTACTGAGTATTGAACCAGGACCTTCATCTGAGCTACACCCCCAGTCCTTTATTTTTAGTTATTTAATTTTGTGGTACCAGGAATCAAACTCAGGACCTTGTGCTTACTAGGCAAGCATTTATTCCACTGAGCTATCTCCCTAGCCCATCTGTTTTTGAATTTTGAGACAGGTCTGGCCAGGTCTCAGAATTCACCCAGGATAGGCTTAAATTTTCAATCCTTCTGCCTCAGCCTCCCAGAGTTCCAGGTTTACAGCATTTGTTACCACACATGGCTAACACTATACTTTTGTGTTCTCATTACATAGTTTGTTGTTGAGGAGTGAGTTTCCTGTTAGCCCTGTGGGTTCATTCCCTTATGCTTTAGATATGTTTGTAAGTTTACACTCCGCCCCCACTGGAAACGTGTATGTGCACTTTTTTTTTTCTTATCGTACTGGGAGTTGAGCTCTGGACCTGGGCTTGCCAGGCAGGCACTGTGTCACTGAACTATATTCCCGGCTGTGTGTTCTTTTCTTCATTTTTTTTTTTTTTTCCATTTATGTATTTGCTACAAGGTCTCACTACGCAGCTCTGACTCATAGTTATCTTCCTGTTTTCATCCTTCCCAGCACTGGGATTACAGGTGTGAGCCACCGTGCCCAGACTCCATTGCTGGCTCAGTGTGCCCACGGGGCAGGGCCAGCTGTATGTATGTATGTATGTATGTATGTATGTATTCATTTATTTTCTTGTATTTAGTACAGGATCTACAGGATCTCACTACTTAGATCGGACTCATAGTGACCTTCCTGTTCAATCCTGGTGTGGTAGGCCATACCTGTAATCCTAGCACTGGAGAGGCTAAAAATAGGAGCTGGGATTACAGGAGTGCACCACTGTGCCCAGTCTCAGTCACAGGCTCAGCATGCCCCAGCATGGAGCTTTAGTCTGCTGAGCTGTCTGTCTGGCCCTCAAGGATATTTCAAGTGCACCTCTCTAGAGGCAGTCTTTTTTTTTTTTTACTTTTTGAGACAGGGTCTCGCTATGCAGTTCAGACTGGCCTTGAGGTTACTTTTGTAGCCCAGGCTGGTCTCAAACTTACACTGACCCTCCTGCCTCAGCCTCCCTAGTGCTGGGATTACAAGCATGTGCCACCATGCCCGGCAAGGCAGTCGTTTTTAATAGTTTCTCTTCTGCCCCACATATATAACATTAAAAAATCTTGGGGTGGGGGAGATAGCTCAGTAGAATAAGTGCTTGCCTGGCACATGCAATGGCCTGAGTTCAGTCCCCAGTTCCACAAAAAAAAAAAAAGGAAAAAAGAAAACCATTAGAAAATCTTTCACTGTGGGGCCGGTGAGATAGCTTAGCAGACTAAAACACCTGCTTAGCAAGCTCAGAGACCATGGTTCTATCTCCAGTAGTACATGCCATGCCAGCCCAATCTCTAGGGCAGGCTGAGCCAGGCACAG
>PVKN010011740.1:0-21678 GCA_004027915.1 Capromys pilorides
GGGCCGGCGAGATGGTTCAGTGGTCTAAAGCGCCTGCTTAGGAGGGCTCAGGCAACTGCGGGGACTGCAGTTCGATCCCTGGCACCACATGCTGCGCCAGCGCCACCACCAGGGCAGGCTGAGCCAGCCACAAAATGAATAAATAAAGAAACAAACAAACACAACAAGCAAACAAATAAATAAATAAATAAATAAAATTTTTAAAAAAATATGGAATCAAATGTTCCCACTCTAATATCAGAATAACTTCCCAGGGATCAGGTGAACAAGGGAATGCAGCATGGGGAGCCATGGTGGGATACAGAGAAGGGGCAAGGACTCCCGCTGTCCACTAGTCCTAGAGCAGGAAACAACTGCAATCACTGGCATTATGCCAGAGCCTCCACTGCTACATGACCTAAGTCAGTGGTGAATCCGCAAGTTACAGCAGTGTGTGTCCTAACCAGTTTTCCTATGAAAGTGGAAAACACAGTAAACAATACAAGAAGGATTCTCATGGTCCCGGGAGAGAGCACTGAGTCTTCCTGGTGCAGAACAGTGCTTGTGAACCACGGGAAGCACAGAGAGCTTTCCTGAGTCAGCCCCAGTAATTCACCAATTTACCCTATAGTTAACAGCAGAACTGGAACTTTGAACATAGGAACCGTTGTCCAAGAGCAGCATGGTGAGTTTGGGAAGTAGTGTAGAGTCCTGCACTTTGAGCTAGTCAAGGTCAGGCAAGGTGGGGAGGAACTGGGTATTGTACTCACAGAGTCCGGATCTTTGGCATGTGGTTGAAGCTGGTGACCAGGATGTGGCTGATGTTGTTGTTATTGAGCGTGCTGTGGAAAGAAAAAAAAGGAGATGGTTATTGGTCGAGCAGGCTGGAGAATGTTCACAGAAGTTGGGGGCAGGGGAGTACGAATGCAAAAGTCACAGATGACTCAGGGGATGGGCCTCCCAGATGATGACAGGATCCACTTCTTCTCTGTTGTTCTCCTAGCTCTTGTGTATGCCCCCGCCATGATAATTGCGCTCCCTGAAATTCCACTATGTGCTCAGTATTTCATTATGAAATCTCTAATTCTTATAATAACAATGCCAGTTACATGTTATATCCGCTTTGAGACAGAAAAAAAAAACCCCAGACATATGACATTTTGCTCAGTGACATATGACCCCGCAGAGTAGACATTATGCTTGTGTGACGGATGAAGTGGCGGATCTGCAGAGTGGCTTGGTGATTCTCTCAAGGACCTCAGCTGCTGAGCTCTGCAGAGTGGCTCTGCATTTAGCTTTCCTTCACTTCCTTCCTGCTCTGTCCATGGTGCATGCTCCCTCACGCCTGATGCACGGAGGTCATTCTGTACTTTCCATGTTATTCTGACCCTTTAAACATGTTTTATTTCAAAGGACCATGGGAAATACATGAAAAGGGCTGTCTCCTTTCTGTGCAGTGCATGATCATGAACATGACACCTAATGCAATGCTGATGGGACGGGTACTGTTGTACAGAGAAAAGCAAAGACAAAGATGTGAGCTCTAGCCGTAAATGGAATGAAATAAGGCTGCTGAAGGATGACCAAGGCTATAGGCAAAAGCTTCCCAGGCTTATCCCTCTAGAAGGAGTAGCATGAAAGCCAAGGAGGCTGTCTGTAGAGACCTGCAGCACTGTGCGCTGGCAGGGCCTTTGTGGGTCAGATGATTCCGAGACAACTCATGGGAGGACTGGCCTGGTTCTCAGCTCTCAGACCCACACCTGCCTCATTAGGTATCCCAAAGAGCAAGAGTTGGATACAGCCTGTGTATGCAATCTTTCAGTGTGGCTACTTGCTCCTGGGTCCTCAATTTCTCTGCTCCTCTCAGGACCACATCAGAGATACCTTCTCATCAATCCAACAAACCCTGCCTATCCTGAGCTACCCATTGTCTTCAGTGACAAGGAAGGACTCTTTATTGGGAAGCTTTCATTGGTTATGGAGACTTCTTCTGTCTTGGGCTACTCCATCTTTCTCTTAGGTGGCTGCTACAGTACGAGCTCTGCAGAGGCAAGGACAGTTTCTGCCTTGTGCATGACCATGGCCCCACAACTTGGTCCATTCATGGCTCAAGCTGAGTCTTCCTAGCTCTTCTTGTGCAGTCTTGGGTAAGTTACTGATGCCTCTTATGTACAGATGTGCTATCTGTGGAAGGAGGTAGACAGCAGTACCAACTTCAAGACTGGTAAACAGACACTGGTGGAATCAGCTCTGTTTGTAGCTATGTTTATGCCCTCAGCCCATCCTCATGGAAATAGAAACAGCTTTATTCAACCCCTAGTGACTCTCATACCCCTGACACTTGAGGGCTTGCACAGGTTCTTTCTGTGACCCCTTAAGACCTTAGTCTGAAGGATTCTAGTGATCTTATCTCCCCAACACAGACTATTCCTCAAATCCCCTGGTCCACACATCATTTGCTTGGCTAGAAAGCCAGAAAGAAGTTTGCCCACATAGAGGTACAGAAGCAGCTCAGATTTCTCCCTGCTTTGCACATTCATTGCGCACTTGCCGTGCGTCTGGCACAAGGTGAGGCCCAAAGGGTGGTGAAGAGGATGGAAGGTACCAGGATTACACTGCCTGCTGCAGGAACCTGGTTCACACAGCCCTAACTTCACCACTGAACTCATATGGAAACTTGTCATCTTATGAAGTTGATTTTGAAGTTCTGTGTGGCTCATCTCTTCTTCTCTGTCTGTCCCTCTGTGGGGAGTCCATCCTGATTTTGTCCACCCTCAATGCCTGCAGACTGTCTCATCAGAAAATCCCAAGGCGCTTGTTGCTCCCATCACACCAGGTTTTGCTACGCCACTGGCTCAGGAAGGCCTTAGGACAGAAATGATGCTTTCAGGGATAATCCATCTCAGAGATTGAGATGCCATAATTGGGAGACACCTCCTTAGGGTGGGTGATTGACTCCCAAGCAGAAAGCTAAGCATCCTCTTTATCTCTGAAAAGCAAATGGCAAGAAGCTTGTGCAGAGAAGCAGCTTCTTTTTGACCCTGTCTGAGCACTCAGAACTGAGTGGAGGCCACAGCCCACCCCCATGTAGCTAAGCCCACAGCACAGCTATACGCAGGGCTTCATCTGGAACTGCTCTGGCAGTGGTCTGGCGGTGATGACTTATTAATGTATTACTACACTGATATTTAAATGTGAGCCGTAATGAGAGCTATAAAACATTTACGATAATAGCAATTATTCCAGAACCCAAATGACTAAACACAGTATTCAGACTTGCCTGATTTGCCCCTGGAGGCTGGCAAGCCCAGGGATGTCAGAGGGCTGCTAACCTCGGAGACACTGACCTCTCTGCAGCTGCATTTTCTGTTTCCCTGAGAAACACAGATTTATGGGATGTCTGGTCTTGGCAGCTTCTGCCAATGCAGAGAGCACTGTAGCCTGTCTGGTTCTTGGGTCCTGTCTCAGCAGCTGTCATTCAATGGTGCGATGGGTGTTGTGTCCTTGAGACAGAGTTGGTCAGTATGGGCCTCTGTGGCAGAGACCTAGTATTGAACCTGCTTCTGCCACTTACTTCCTACGTTGCCATGGGTAACCTTTAACAATACTGCTAAGTTTCCTCCTTTGTAACCCAGAGAGAAAAATCTCATAGAACTTTAGTGGTCATTAAATGAGATGATACTAATAATTGCCAACGTCAGCTGAGTGCTTTTTGCGTGCCAGACAGACTCTGGGCTGGGGATGCTACAGTTTACCACCCCATTCAATTTCTCTATCACTCTGTGAGATGGAGACTTTTGTTATCATCTGTATTTTATGGGCAAAGCAAGTGACAATGCCAAGACTAGAATTTAATCAAGTGAGCCCACCTCCAGTAATGAGTCTGTATTACTTTCCTATTGCTGTTATAACAGGCGACTATGAATTTAGTAGCTTAATTTTATTCTGTTACACCATGAAGTTCCTAAGTGCACACTAGGCTCATGGGACTGTGTGGTTTTGAAGGTTTCAGGGAGAAGAATTTCTTCACTCGCCTTTTGCAGCTTCTAGAGGTCGCCCTCATTGCTTGGGTTGGGGCCCTTCTTTGGGTCACTCCAACTTCTTGTGATTTCCTGCTCTTTTAAAGGACCCTGTGGACTAGATTTAGAGCCTCCCAGATAATGCAAGATAACCCATGTACCCTGAGACTTCTTAATGTAATCAGGTCCCCAGAGGGTCCCCTTTTGTTATTGAATATGATATTCTTAGGTGCAGCCAAAGACATGCCCTTGCATCAAGGCATCTAAACACTTAGGCCCTGGCCTGACACATAATTAGCATACAATAGTAATTAACTGTTGTTACCATAGCTTGTGTTCATGTAGTCCTTCAGGGTTTGCAACTCACTGTGACGATGTCATATTTGTCTCATCTGATTCTTGCAGCACGCTGTGCTAAGAATTATTCCCATTTTAAGAGTTGAGTGAACAGAAGCTAAGGCAAGCTAGGAGACCTAACAAGGGTAGTACAGCAGAGCTCCTGGGAGATTCAGGACTTGTGATTTTTTTCTTTATACTGCATTTCCCCCTGCCTCCTACATTTAGGGCAAAACTAACACTGTAGGTAGTGCTGTCTTTTCTATCATATCTGTCCTGGTATCCAAAGCTAGAAACAGCTACACAAAGCTCCCTGCTTGTTCTCCTAAGAGTTCTTGAGTATTAACCAAAAGACCAACAAAGGTCACATTCCCATGGTGGCATCATCCCACCACTCCCCTGGGCTCCTGGTGCATCCTAGCTGATGGGGACCTCATTGGCCTCCTCTCGCTTACCTCCCTCTCCTGGAGGAGCTTCGCTAGCTGGAGTCCACCTTCACACTCATTGCTATGCTGTTTTAGAGATATCTTTGAGAAAACACACTGTCCTCTCCCCAGATTTTCTAGGTAACAGTTGAAAGATCTTCCCTAAGTATTCTGAACTTGGGCATTTTCCATCAGGTTTTAAGCTGAAGTTCAGGGTCCAATTAATTCAGTAAATTTCAGCACAGGTCTGGCTTCCCTTTTTTTTACCCCAGTCACAAGCTACTGAATGGATACTTCAGTGTGAACTAAAAAGAAAACCAACTCCTTCCCCCGGGTTGGGAATGGCAGTCTGCCTATCTCCCATTTCTCTCCTCCAAAGTCCTTATCCCATTTATACATAATGTATTTATACCAAGGCTAAGTGTGACCTGTGTACTGTCCAGCTGCTCTCTGCTTTGTCATGATTGGAGCACAAATTCCGAGTGAAAACCAGTCCTTCTCACATTAGTATGACTGGGCAATGTTGCTCCTCCTAGTGGACCTCACCCTCTCTGGCTGTTAGCACTAGGAAGGATACACCAACCTGTTGTGCCCAGGGCACAAAGCACTACCGAACCTGTTATTGCCCCTATAGTGCACAAATAGTACCTTGTTGCCAGGAAAGAGTTTGTGATTGCCCAAGGCATTCAGCAATAAAAGGGTGCCATGGCAAGGTGAAGAGAGCCTTATACTATTTCGTACACAAGGGCCTGGTACGTGCAGTGCTCAGCTCCCAGAGTCAGAGAACAACGCTCAAAGGCCAAATGCCGTCCCATACAGACTGGGTGGTTTCTTTTGTCCTTTAATAATGACATTTAAGAAAATGTTTCTATTAATCCATGTTCTCAACATATAATATTTACATTCATCATAGGGAATAGGTTCAGATCTTTGTTTTCCTCAATAAAGTTTTATTTATTCATTTTTCTGCTGTCTGTGACTGCATTTATGTGATGGCTGAGGGGTTGCAACAGAGACCATATGGCCTGAGAATCCTGAAATATTTACTACTTGGCTTTCTTTAGAAAATGCTGGCCAGCCCTTGGCAGATCCACCAAAGGGCTGTTCTAGTCTCCTTTGCCCATGAATAACTGCGATAGGCTGGCAAGTCAGAACTGTTCTGCAGGAAGGGATTAGGTTAGAGGCTCTCCAAATTTAAACAAGACCCCATATTTTTAGGAAACCTTAAATGGCAATCAGCAGAGCTGGGAATAAAAAGCAGGATGCTGAACTTTCAAGTCCACACTCGTATCCACTGCTCCTACAACCTGCGATGATGTCATGGAATTGGAGTTGGTCCCAGAGACAGCAGATGAATCCATGCTGGTTGGGGTGTGGAACACATGTGGGCAGTGGTTCTCAAAATGGGGTTCCAAGACTTGCAGCATCCCTGGGGAATTTATTAGAGATGCAGCACTCTCAGCCCCCACTCAGACTTCCTGAATCAAAAGCCTTGGGGTGGGCCATTCTTGGTGTTTTAGTAAGTCCTCTGGATGATTCTCAGGCAAACTCATGTCTAAAACCTACTAACGTAAGGGCTAAAGCTAAGAGGAGAATCCCTTACCAAATGTAGAAGGTAGTGCACAGTAAGAGGCCCTCTTCCCACTTATGGGCTTCGTGCTGTCTTGCTCATAAGAGGCTCAACTTCTGGGATGGTAGATAGTCCTCAATGAATGTGGCCATGCTCATCCCTGGAGACCTCCCATGTGGCCTCTTCCCTGGATCTTTCTCCACTGGTCTTTGCTGAGTGCTAATGTGTAGTTCTCCTTTGTATCACTCAAGAAAGCCATCTTTGATCTGAGGAAGCTCCAACCAGCTATAACCACAGCACCCTGGCAACCTTAATAAGGCTGACATTTCCCTCTGTCTCCTCTGATTAGGCCTTCGCTTTATCACTCTGTGCTTTCCTGGCTCTGGGTATAATCTGCATGTTGTGTGTCCATAACACCATGTAATTGGCTGTAATGCAACGATATTATCTGTGAGCATGTATCACATAATTGCAAAAGCAGGCATCTGCAGTAAGTGCCACCACAGCCTCCCAGGGTGCCAACCCTCCAGGGATGCTCTTTCAAGTTCTCTGTTGTGTCTCCAAGGATCCAGGCTCCTTGGGGCTGACAGACCCTCTTGGCAGACTACCCCATTCATTCCCTATTTCAAGGCAAAATGACTTGTCTTTTGGTCTACATATACAGGGTTACTCCCTCTTTGATGGGGCCCAAGATGATGATTCTTGGTGAGCCATCAGCAGCAGTAATAATACACTGTCTTTCTAAAGTGTGCCTGCATATGCCTTGACTTGTATTTGTATGTGTGTGTGTGTCCAATAGCCAATGCTCCAACCCTGAAAAATAGAACTACCGCCAGGAGTGTCTATATTGAATTCATAGGAGTGGACCCAACCAACTCAGGAAGAACCATTTCCTGAAGAGCAGCTAAACATAAATATTGTTGCTGGACCTGCGGGAAATACCTAAACTGCTGGTATGGACGATGAAAAGAAGAGGGGCTCATGTGAGGGTTGGAGGAGCCCACTGACATACTTCTCCCCACCCCCACTAGCTTAGCTCAGGCAGAGCAAGAGGAGTGAAACTGAGGATGCTTCAGCACCTTGGGGCTGCCCTTTGGCTATCTGCCCTTCTCTCTGGTTTATGTGTCAAAGCAAGACAGGCTCTTCTTTGTCTTGCCTGGTGGCTACTGAGTAACATTCATCATGGAACTAGGAAGAAGTCCAACCATGGGTGACCAAGTCCTTGACACTCCTCGAGACCCTGGGGACCCGAGTGCTCTTGCTGACTGCTCTGTTAGGCTCATGTGATGGTTTGGCTTTGCAGAGGTGGCCCCAGAAGAGCCCACACTGAATTCCCACCAGGCCTGAGAACTTGACAAGGGTATCCTGCACAGCTCCCAAGGTCACAGGCCTCAGAACCTCTTCTTCAGTATTAGTTATTTTTGGACAGAGCTCCCTCCGTTGTTCCCTTCCTATCACTGAAGTGGATCTTGCCCAGATCTCCTCACAATGATGTCTCTAACAATAGCTGTAACAAGGCTGAATATATTTATTAAGTGCTTACTATGTTACCAGCACTGGGCAGGGCATTCTTTGTACATTGTCTCATTTACTTCTAAAAATTCTGAGCTTCTACAGCTATTTTCATTTGGGAGGCCAGTAAGATCAATGAGGTCTGCTCAGATTACACTGTTCCAGAATTGTCAGGCTATATTCAAAGTCAGGAGGTGTGATATCAGGTCCTTTTAAGTGAAACAGTTTCATGAAACTATCTTACAGATTTGCCTTCTGTTCAGTTTCCATGTCTGTTCAAAGAAGAGGGGAAACATGGCTTATGGCAGATTCACGCTTCAGTGTGTCTGATATGGGAGTAGTGGGGTTGGCCTCACTGAGCAGGTCCAAGGCAACATACAAGTCTCCCCCTATACCTGAAACAGAAAGAGCTCTGGACAGCCAGGGAGGAAAGGGCTAGTGGCAACGAAGAAGGACTATGAGCAAATGCAAGTGTTACCAGAAGCCACCATGGGCCTCGCTGTTGGATGAGTGGATGGGAAATTGTAAGGACTCAGTCTTTAAGCAAAGCCCATCTTTTGTCTGTTTGGGGCAGGCAATGGGTCTCTGAGGCAGTTAAGGCTAGGGGATGGAGAGAGATGCGAGAGGAGAGGCCACAGTGCTGAGGGTGGCCATCTCTCATCCATTACCTGTCCTCGACCGTCCAGGATGCTGCGTATTACTAAGTTCCTTGATCTCCCTGCGGACCATTTAAATTAAAGCTCATAACCACTGTGTGGGCATATAATGAAAACAACTGATGCTGCACTGATTAGACCATTACTCTCAACTGTTAGAAAACATAATGATCTCACGAGGGGCCTTATTCACTGACGTATAGCAGTAGGATTCTCATTTGACACCTCAAATTAGCAGCCAAAGCAATAACAGCTGGGGTTTTTGTCTCAATATTTGTACCCGACTCTAAAGTGATTTGGCACAAGTGTGAGTGTTATTTTTAAACACACACTTCTCGCCGCCAAGTAACATTTAAACGGTCTCCAGGTGTCATGTAAAACCTACGGAAATAAATAAAAACAATAAGCTGCCGATTTGGGCCTCTGATGATAGGGTTTCCTTAACAAAAGGGTTTGTCTTCAGTTTTCCTTCATTACTTATTCATATTATGACAGGCAGGTATTCATCTCCATTCATTCAACAGAGTCTGGGTGTTATAAGAAAAAAAAAATGCTTCCAAAAGTGTAAAAAAAAAGTAAAAGATCAAAAGAGAAAGATTAATCTTTAAATCATGCTGTTGCTCAATCAGATACTAGACTATGTAAGAACTCATGAAATGCTGGTGATGCTGGTGCTCCAATTCTAAAAAACTCCTTACTCATTCATGAAATGATACTGCTATTGCCTAGTAATGATTCAGAATGGCTCAACTGCCTTCCAGTGATTGAGTTAAGTGAAAAATGTACCTTAAATGCCAACATAAATGAGACGAGCTTGGTCTTCCAATTCTATTTCATCATCCAACAGAATGGGGCTCTGGACATTCATGTTTAGCAGAGTATTTAGAAATCAGACGATTGGCAACCAGCCAAGGATGAAAGCTTGACCTCCACTTCACAGAACAGGACAGGTGAGTTTGTAGTGAAGAAGGGAAGAAGTGGACAATTCCCGCCTCACCTGCCTTTGGTCCCTAGCCCAGCAATAGAGGAAGGAGGAGAAAGTTTTTCAGTACTGGTCTATATATGCACTAAATGTGCACCCTCTGTGTATGCTTTGTGTACACCCACTCATGTGTGTGCTCTGTTCTATGAGGAACAAGTCCATTTGCGGCTTTGTTCTATAGGCAGAGCTTTGGCACCAAGGCAGGTTCCATCAATATTTACAGAATGGGTTGGCAAGTTTCAAAACAGGAAGGGCCATGTTTTGGGCATATGAATACAAATAAATTTTCAGTCTGACAGCATTCTAGGCTCATCCAGGGACACAAACTCAGCTGTCTGCAGAAGTGAGTTTCTTCACACAAGTGGGCTGCATGGGGACTATAGGAAACACAGCTCCCTACACAGGGCCATGACTTTCTATTTCTAGAAATTGTGCCGGTCTAGAATGTGGAAACAGCATTGCCAGTTCTTTCTTTTTCTAAGACAGAAATAAGACAAATAGGACTTTCATAGGAAACTTCCTAGTTTCCCAACATTGAACACTGAATTTCCTTGAGAAATAATAACCACAAGTGAAATTCCTAGGAGCTGGATTTGGCATGTGGTAGGCAGGTTTTGTGCTTGGAATGAAACAAACTGACAGTATGTATCAGCAAAAAATATTAATATACTACCATTGCCTTATGACAAAGGGCCATGAAGAAGTTCCTTGTGTGAGTGGACGGCTGTGTTCCATCAAGCAGGTATGTGCCTGTCTGGCTCTTCGTGCCACTCCTGGGTTCTGTGACTGCACACATAAGCCACTTGTCACATGCAGTTTGAAAGGTAGTCACATCAGAGCTGTGAGTGGAAAAACTACATGGGGTACATGCATGCAGCTCAGTTCTCAGGCTGACGTGCCAGAGCACTCTGGCTTTTATCTTCTGTTATTTGCAAGGGAGGGGCTCTCAGGGCCACTCAAGGTACACTTCATCCCTTGGTATCTCTGGGACCACAATCAGGCAGGGTTCGAAGGGCTAGCATTCTCAGCAGCTGCTGTCACCATCGGCAGCTGAGGGTCAGTGGTGTGGAATCTGATCTCCCAGAGCACCTACTGGGGCTTGGGGATGGTTATCTTCTAAGCAGTGGCCACATGCCAGGAAAGGCCTAGAAGAGAGGTGCTGTCCTGAAGCTGAACAGAACACATTCTCTCTGGCAAAATGCTGGGGATTAAAGGGTGATGGCACAGACAGCACATAAAGGCTGGCTTCGCTAATTTTTGTTTCCTGTCTGCTAACACAGAGGAAAAGCAGACGGCAATAAAGTCTACTGGTAAAGAGCCAAAAGACCTGTTATCTACACTGGTTCTTCCACAAAACTGCCCTAGGGCTTCGCCTTTCTGGGGGGAGGTTTTGTCTTTAAAAATGGAGTGGTGGAACCACCTGACCTTAGGGTCTCTCCAGTTTACAATTCTACTCTGTGATTCTAATAGGGTTGGTGCCATCTCTACAATGGTATTGCTAGCTTGGGAATAGTTTTCCAGATGCCAGGGAAAGTGGTCTTGTATGCCCAGATCTGGCCAGCTCTCCAGAAACAGAGAACATCTGTCCAAACTCTCCAAGTCATACTATGGCACATGTGAAAAATAGTTATGCATGGTCCGTTCCTTCCTTTTCTCTCTTTATGCAGATACCAGGCTCAGCTTCTGGGGGTCAGTGAGCTGCTTTCCTGAACTGGCTGACACATTTCCAGCTTATGTATGGAGATGAGACAGATCCAGACATGGGAGCGATTTCCCACCCAGTTGACTTTGTGGAAATCATTTGCAAGGTCGAGAGAACTGAATAATGGCGATCAGGAAACTAATTCATGCAGAGTGGGCTGGGCTTTGGTGGAGATGGTTTGAATAATCACAGTTCTGCATTTCAATGAAAATGGGTCTTTCTCAGACACAAGACCCAGATGTTTAAATTAAGGTAGAGGAAGGGCAGAATGGAAGGGGGCAAGTGGTAGATTTTTTTTAATCATTTATTTATTTGGTACAGTGTCTCACTATGCTGCTCAGACTCATAGTGATCCTTGTGACTCAGCCTCCTCAGTACTGGGATTGCATGTGTGGACCACCATGCTAGAGGTTCTGGGGCCAGCATGGCATGTGGTACAGGGGATCAAACTCAGGACCTTACACTTGCCAGGCAGGTGCTCAGACTGCTGAACTATCTCCCTAGTCACACAGTAGATATTTCAGTGTCTCTGGTTTTAGAAAAACACTGTTGGAACATTCTACTTTTTAATAGTGCACAAGGATTAGTGAGATAGCTCAGCAGACTAGGTGCCTGCTTTAGCAAGCACAGGGACCTGGGTTTGATCTCCAGTCCTGCATGCCACAACCTTGGACTGTGCTGAGCCGGTGAATGAGTCAGTGTGGTGGTACACGCCTGTAATCCCAGCGCTGGGGAGGAGGCTCACTATAGTCTGAGCTGTGTAGTGAGACCCTGTACCACATATATGAATGAAAAAAAATGATAGATGCCCAATGGCTGTAGAGATTTGGAGCAGGCCTGATAAGAAGCAGGAGATTGGCAGAAGGTGTGCCCTGTTTCAACAGTGCGTGGCCAGTTACTCAACCCTAAACCTGCATTGCGGTAGGCATGAGCTTATTGTGGTGATTGAGATGGAAATCAATTACAATTAAATGCAACTTAAAAATTCACTTTCTTAGTTGCATGTGCCCCGCTTCAAGCACTTGAGAGTTCTGTGTGGCCAAAACTCCTCTATGAGACAGCACAGACAGGCGACATTTCCTTCATCCCAGAAAGCTCTTCTGGATGCTGCTGCTAGTGAGGGTCACAGACACACTCAGGCCCAGGGCTGTTACTGCTTTTAGATACTCAGTGGAAACTGAAATTATACACTTTTATATAAAATCACCTGAGTTTCAAGTGTTGATACGAGACTTATTTTTCTTAAGCACTGGAAAGAACATAGCAAATTTTTACTTTACTTAATTTTTTGATATAGGGTCTTGCCATGAGAGAAACAATTTTTTAAAAACCACCTTGAAAGTTTCTAAGCAAATGGGCATGAAAAGGCTAATTTTTCGCTCAAGCTCGAAGACCTTGATTCTATGCCACAGTTATGCTAAGGCTCTAGTTCTAGATGTCAAGACGGGAAAGCCAACCTCTGTAAGCAGGCCTGGCTCTCTTATTTCTGCAGTGGGGATCGAACTTGGGACCTTGAGCTTGCTAGGCAGGTGCTTATGCCACTAAGCTATCTCCCCAACTCAGGCCTGGCTTTTTAAGGAAATGTGGCTTCCTAGCTCAGAGATTGTTGGCCACCCTAGGATAAGAGCCAATCAAGAGGTGAGATATCCACTGAATGTGCTCATCTATTGGTCACAAAGCCATGGCTTAGGGCCAGAGACAGGGCAGAGGGTAGTCATGGTGCAGGGTACCCCTGCAGGGCACGATCAGCATGGAAGTGCTGTCTTATAGTGAGCTGACCTCCGTGTGCACTGGAGGACTATACTGTATTTAGTCTCTGGCCTTCCTAGTTTGCCTTGGAGGAAAAATGTCCTCCAAAATCATTCTTCAAAGACATAGAGCTACTTTTTCATCTTGTTTTCAGTGGAGCAAAGCAAAGTAAAAAGCTACTCCTAAACCAAGTTTGTCATGTGTCTGAATTTCAACCCAGAGACCCATTGTCTGAGATCAATGGTCCCTGGGGACAGCAAGACCTCTATAACCTGATTTTACCTAAATGCCACCAGAAGGACAACAGGGGGTTTGCTGCTTCTGGATCCTTTGCTGGTGGGGAACAATTAAGTGAGCTTTGCCAAGTGCTCCTGATCCAGGAATGCACACGATTCTCTCTGGAGACTAAACCAGGCTTCGGTTAATAGGAAAATGAAATCAACCAGCAGCCACGATGTACCCTCCAGATTGCAGGGATTTTAAAGGCTAATGTGCTAACATTTAAATGGAAAACAGGACTTTAGGTTTTAACACAATGTTTACTTTTTCCTGAAGCTGGTGTTCTCAGAACCTAGCTAGTCATATTAAGGGCACCAGATGCCATTAAATTTGAGAGTCTAGGTGACTTTGAAAGAGAGGTGTCTGGCGTTGTGTGTTTACAGAAAATCCAGTTGCTTTTCTAGAATTCCTGGGAGCTGAGTGGACATTACCAACATTTTCTGCAAAGTGCAATTCAATCCTGATTGTCGGAGCAAATCACAATTCTCAGCATAGTACCAAAAATTGTATTCTGGGATATTTTAAGGCTTTCATTAAGCAATGACAGTTCTATATTCAAAACTGTGTCATGACTAAACACATTGATTCCAAAGACTATTGAAACAAAATGTTTGCAGCTTCTGAGAGAAACGAAGGTGAAACATTTTATAAATAAATAAAGATGAATCTCATCTGTGGAACACACCAATTTTCACCTTCACTCTGATTTTGTTCATTATTAACCGGAAAAAAAGAGAAAAAGAATCACCATTTAACTAGAGAAATCTAAGATTAAAGGTAAGTAATAAATGAAGCGCTGTGATAAAACACTCATTTGTACAACATTTAAAATAACTGTGTGAGAGCCCAAATTTTAGATTGTTCAGGTCCAAGATGTAGCAGAGAATCTAGAGGGAATCTGACAGGGTGGGATTCCACTCTGCTAGTTTATTTCACCATAGTTGGGTGCCTTGACTTTAACTAACTGCTTAGCATGAGCCAGGCTGTGTGAGGTGCTGCAGATCACCACAAAACAATCCAGCGCATTTACCAGGCTCGGTTCTGATGAGTGCCCCAGAAGCCCACCAGCTATATATTAGGCACAAGACAATGGCGTCTTCAATCTACACAACTGACCTAAGCAGGAGTATAGTCATTTCTATCTTTCAGCAAGAAAATGAATCCTGAGGGCTGAGGAGGTAGCTCAGTAGCCTAAAGCACCTGCTTAGGCAGTGCAGGGACCACAGCTGCCCCACCCCCAGGGTGGCCTGAGCCGGCCAAACACACAAAAAATGAACCCCAGTCACCTTTTTGGTGATGCAGGGCTAGCAGCCAGCCCTACAGGAGCGCCCTAATAACCTCAAACTTAACACTGGTTTTATATCCGCACAAGTGGGGCAGTCTTATGGAAGTAGAGGAGACACTAAGCTGAGCTTTAAAGTTAGGTTTGAATGTCCTACTGTGCAACTTTCAAAAAGAAAAATGGCTCATGAAGTACTCGTGGCATTGACTGCAGCCAGTGGCCTCATGGACGCACAGGCTTATTTCTGCAGGATGTGTGTTCTGGTGTGTATCTATTAGTTTTGTTTTCATTGTAGCAGAATAGTTAAGTGCCAGGGCTCAGATTGCTAGTGTCACAATGGGTAAGCTATTCAACCTCTCAGCCTCTGCCTCCTTGTTGGTAAAATTAGATTAATGGAATTCACCTCCTAAAGTTCTAGGGAAGGCTTGAACTAGAGTGTTGCCTTCTGTTTTATCATAGTGCCTAGAAAATCCTCAAAACTGGAGGTAGAAGCTTAGAAGTCATTGAGACTCCCCATGTGGAGGCACTGACACTATGCTTAACCGTGACACTGCTAGTGGTGACATCGTTGTGTTGGAATAGATCATCCTCGCGTCACTATTTCTTCTTAGAGTATCTAGTCCCACACTCAGAAGAAATGCAGCCAAAGTAGAAGGTAGATCATTGTCTGCATCCAACTACAGCCCCTTATGTTCCACTACGGCTTTTCTGATCTGGACGGACAATGTCCTCGGATGTCCTAACATCTAGCATCCACCACCCCTCTGCCAAGACCTCAACCTCCCGTTGTAAGCAGCCCCTCATCTGAGCGCTGGCACTGTTGCAGTGTATTTTTGCTGTTCCCTTCTTACACCAGCAAATGCCCTCTCTGTTTCCTTTCCCGTGTCTCCCTGCAGGGCTCCCTGTCAGGTGCTGCAGTACCTCCCGCATGTGGCAGAATGACTCCCACCTCTATAAGTTTTGTTAACTTTCACCACCGCTGAAAGTCTGTCTGTCTATACAAAGTTCCAACTTGAATCACTTTAAAATCAGTGACCGTGGAAGCTAGTTTAACTCTTGAGAGCTCCCATGAGATGAGACCTGAGGCACAACTACTTGCTTCTGGGGTATGCCTGCCACATTCTGGGAGTTTTGAGCTCTATTCTCAGCTCTCTCTGTATATGGTCTCTCAGTAGTGCTGGCAAGTGCTGGCCCATAGAACTTCATCAACACTACACTGGATACACAATGTATCCTTGCTTCTTAGATGCATTAAAGCAGGAGTTGCTGGCTTAGGCTGGCAATTAACTTCAATGAGAGGACACTGCTGGCACCACGGGGGCTGCACATGCCATTTACAGAGGGCAGGTTCTTCCCAGCCATAGCCGACTACTGCAGCACACAACTGCTGTCCTGCAGCTGCCAGTGCTTCTGGGTTTTTCAGAGGAGACACAAACCTAGGTTTTTATGGATGTGGTCCCAAATTTTAAATGTAAAATGCTAATTTCAATTTTTAAAAAAATGCTCTAGAGGGACCCAAAACATTCATCTGTAGGTGCACTATGGTCTGAGGTGTAGTTTGCCAGCTCTGGTTTAAAGACAGCTGGGATGGATCATCCTTGGCTCCATCACACAAATGTTTGCCCTTCCCCGATTCTCTGAATAGTATTGAAACTTTAATGGCAGGTAGGTTTTGAAAGGAAAAAAAAACTCTCCAAGAGTTTTGGTTCTCTAAGCTAGCAAGGAGGTTCCCACTGAGCAGCGGAATTACACGCAGACATCCACCGCGGGTGAGGGGCGTGAATCAACGGGAAGGCCTGGAGGCCCAGGTTTCAGTCTATAGTGGCAACTTGCCAATGACCTTGGGGGAGTCTTCCAGCAAGGGTTGGGACAGGTGGGCATAGCGAGCCTCCCAGTGCGCAGAATGATAGGAGGCACATCACTCCCTCCAGCCTCAACCAGGAAGTTGTCCAGGTGACACCTAAGAGCCTGCCAGTGCCTGGCTATAATGATGTCACTGAATTTCCAAAATTGTCAAGTGACATACACGAGAGGTAGACCTTCAAAAAGAGTATGTGGTAGTCACCTAGTCACTTGTAGGGTTTACATGCAGTTTTGCTGGTGCCAGTGATGGGTCAAGGCCAGGCCAATCGCAGAAAAGAGCACATTGAGACTGTGCTTCTGCCATCTTTGGTCTGGCATTTAAACAATACATCTAACTGATCTTCTGACTTGCTGCACTTACTCTGCTGACAAACATCGGAAGCTACCTTTTCTCCTGCAATAATATTGAAAAAAAATTCATCACATTTTGTTAACTAGGATTTCTCATCTTTGTTTCATTGGTTCATACTTTTTTTTTCCCCTTTTGTACCTGTGATGGTATGTTGGGTAGGGAAGACTCTGGCATAACTGGTGAAACATCTGGCCATGCTCACAGCCTAGCTGGCAGGGGCTAGAAACCCACGGCTCAGAGCACAATCACCTTGATTCCTGGCCATGTGAAGTTGGGAATGCAGCCCTGGCATACACAGCTGCAGTATAGGCACGAATCACTTGGAGGAAAGTAAGTGTGTGAATCACCAAATGTACAGAACCGCGAGGAATGCAAGGGCAGTGATCTGGGTAACAGACAGGTTCTGCCTCACAGAGTGCTGGCCCCTTACACTGAAAACCTTCAGCGCCAAAGCTTCAAGGTTATATTTTTGGAGGGGGTGTCTGGAATAAAGAGCCTCTAAACATTGAGTGCTGAAGTCCACTGTGCTAGAGGCGAGACTAAATCATGTCTGAAAACTACAAAGTGAGCTGGTGAAAAAGCAGGATTATTTCTTTTCTTCTGAGAGCGGATTTACCTTCCACTGTGGGGGGACCCATTACCTGGGTAAATGGAAAGACAAAGCCAGTTTTGCAGCTTTGGAAGGTGGCACCAGGAGGCACCAAGGGTTGGCCCGGTCCAGTTCCTGAAGGCCAGTTTATACCATTGTGCAATGCATTCTGGCCCTGCCTCCGGGGAGCAGGGCACCATGATAGCTTTTGCGACACAGATCAAAGAGTTGGTCTGGTGTAAGGGTTAATCATATGAGCTGCACTTTTTATTAGTTAAGTAGTTACTTGGCTTCCCTGCAATGGGTTAGAGCTATAAAACAGGTGAAAGGCAACGGCAGCTCCTCGGCCAGGTTGTGGAAAGGCAAAGAGTTGCAAAGTGCTAGGTATGGTACAGGGCATGCCACTGTGAGCCTTAGCATTTCCTTACTTCTTCTTCCCCTGTGACAGCATGGGAACCCTGGGAAGCTTCACCCATACCATGTGCTTTCTTATCTCCTTTACCAGCTGCCAGGAAAGGGTGGAAGCTCCTCTCTTTGTCTATTATGTTATACTGAACATTTCCCTACCAAGCATGGCCAAAAATGAGGGTGAGATGGGCAGAGTTCAATCTTTTCCTGCCCACACTGTTCATTTCTCCTCCTCATTGACTGTGGGTCCTCACAAGACTCACCCCGCAAGTCCTTGTTCAATGCCACCAGAGAAATCAACCTCTGTCTTAATGGAAGAAAGTTTGAGGGTGTTTCCAGCCATAGCAAGAACAGAACAATGGGGTTATCATGTGTGTAATATTTCCACAAATAGTTGACACTCATGAACCTTCCTTAAGTTTGAGAGCTCTGCATGAGAGTATCATGAGCCAGTATTTGTCACTTTATTCTGCCTAATGTTGGAGAACAGCCACTCCTCAACGATTAAAGTTGGTCTAAATCTGTAAATTCTAAACTTTAGATACTTACGAGTGACCTTTCTAGGGACAGGGGGTTTTAAAAATCCTCCCTGCATACCTCTGAGAAATTTAAGTTAATATGTGATGCCCTCGCTTATCTCCTATTTATTATCTCATCAACAAGCTTCTTTCTGGTGACTAAATTGTGATTACAGAGAAGTGCTATAAAAAGTCAATGTGTCGATTTGGAAGATCTGGCCCATGTTGGGGGAGGCTCCTGAAATGGAGACATCAGCTCCAGCCAATTTCAGAGTGGCTCACCATTAAGATGGATAGTTCCAAAGCTGTGTGCCTCGGCTGGAAATTAAAAACCCATGGAATAACTGATTATGATTAATTTTAAGTACTTAGCCATGTGAAGCCAAATGAGAGCGTCTTTAAAACAAAGCTATTGATCTGGCTTTGCTTGGAAATGAGAAGATAAACTAATCTGATCCTGCGGGCTCTTTGCAATGAAGGGGGAATGAACTTTTGTCATTATCATCATCATTATGGTGATTTTAAGCCCAGATCTCTTGAAGACAGGTGTTATACTGGACATCAACTTTTTCCTAGCAAACATCTGAGTTGTGAGGAGCAGTCCAGTTGTGTCTTGAGCAGGGCATGGGGGCAGGGTAAGAAAAGTCAGGGGAGGAGAAAGGATGACAATTTACAGTCCCCCTTATGTAGCGCATAAGCTGTCACCTTCTCAAAGGTGAGGAAGATTCGGAGAGACAAAGAAGCTTGACCCAAGCGAGTCTCAGGCCTCTGGGATTCCCCATCCAGGTGAGCCTAACAGTAAAGGCCTCTCTCCACCGCAGACTGCCCTCCTGCCAGGGGGAGGGGAGAAACTGCCACTCTCAGAACAGACCACAAACCTGACAGGTTGTCCCAGCTGTTTTGTGGTGGCTGGTGACTTCTGTTTCCTGATTTCTTCCTAAGGAATTTTGTTATCTTCAGTCATTCTCACTTCCAATGGAGGGAAAGGTGGTATGTGCCTAGCAACCCTTTCCACACAGCCTCTTTTCATAGGCAGGGAAAACCATGCCTACTCTCCTCAGCCCCAGGCTTCCCACAAGAGAAGTCCAAGGTTACTAATCTGGGGTTGGCATGCTCTCCCACACAGACATGCGTTTATTGCTGGTTCCAGGGTCGGAGTTTGGATGAGGAGAGCCTATCCATCTCAGGAATGACAACCTGACCTCCCCTGGCTTGTGGGCTGTGCCTTTTCTGTACTGGGAATTCTCAGCTTTCCTCTAATTTCCAGTAGCCTGCAGCATCGGCATCCCCTTTTATTTCCCTGTAATTCCTCTCAGAGTAACCTTCCTCTCAGACAAGGTGGAGGAGGGGGGCTCTTCCTCGCCTTTGCTTGTGTCTTCAGGGCCAGGTGAAAAGGACGGTGAATGGAGACTCACTCTTTCCTTCGTGTACAAAGGGACATTTTCATATATTCATTCATGTATTTATTTGGCGTTTGTTCATTCACTCTGCTGGAATCAGGCACTGAAAAACCTGTGACTGTGTAATTTTTTTAGTTTCAAAGGACGCTGAACAATTCCTACTCTCTTATCACGTGCTGGCTGGAATTGTACTATCGTAATTGCTATTGCAGAATCTGAAAAGAGGGAGTCTCTTCCAAGTCAGTGGAACCAAGCCTGTTGTTTTACAAACAAGAAAACTGAGGCCCTGAGAGCCGGAGAGACTTCCCCAAGGTCACTGGGTTAATTAGGGGCAGAACTGGGACTGAGGCATGCACTTCCTAACACAAGTTCTACTACGCTTTCTCTACTGCTGCCTCTCCAGAGGACAGCTCCAAGTGTCAGCTGCTGGTGACAGCAATCAGAAGGTTTTCTTACACAACCCAACTTTAGTTTGACCCCAGGATAACTCCTTGCTGACTTTCTCCCCACGAATCAGGTTTCCTTAGTTTGAACATTTAAAGATCTGCCACACAGAAAGATAGCCATCTATGTTTTCTAGAGCAAGTGTGTAGGCTGTGATCACGGGGAGGGGCACCTCAGCCTCTTTTCCCCCCCTGCCACTTTAAGGTTGCTGCTTAAAGTTTGAATTTGAACCCGAGACGAGATTCCAAGATTCCAGGCTACCGCCTGGCGTTTTCCCCCAACCCTGTGCCCAGGTCCCTTTCTGATCCTGGCTGATTTCTAACTGACTCTCCGGCACTCACCCTCTCATTGGCCCCAGACCTGTAACCTGTCTCTCCCGGATGCACTAGCAGATGCCGGGGGCCACTCCAGCCCATCTGTCTCACCCAGCAACAAACATGCCAGAGCACGGGGGAGAAATGACTCAATGGAGACTTAATTAGCAGGGACCCCAGCTTGCGGGAGGTGAGAAATCACACTTCGCTGCCTGCAAACACTTCGGCCAAGGTGAGCCAGAGGGTTCTCCCGGTTCCCAGTTTAATAGCACTGCAGTAGAGGACCCAGCAACGCACCCACACGGAGCCCCCTGTACGCGCATCACCCCTCTCCTCCCGGCACAGGCACACTCCGCACACACGCACGCACATACAAGGCAGCGGTCGCAAAAGCAACTCACAGGATCTCCAGATCGCGCAGCGCTCGGAAGGCTCCATCTTCAATGCAGCTGATGTGGTTGTTGTCCAGTTGCCTGTGAAAAGCAAGGGAGAGCGTGAAGGCTGAGCAGGGGCAGAGCCGAGGGGCTGGGCAGCCGGGCCGGGCGTCCCTGGCCACCGAGCGCCTGTCCCTCCACCCTCTCGTGGGCTCTGCTCGTCCCTGCCAGGAGCTCGTGCAGAGCCAGCCTGTCTGCCACGCTGCTCCGTCTCTCCTCTCTGACTGTCTGAGAGAACTACACAGACGAGCGTACCAAAGGCTGTCAGGTCTCAGTAAATATTAATTGCGCATTTTTTTTTTTAGGCAGAAGGGAGTAATTTCATTACATTAGGGCATCCAATCCATTACGAGCTCTTACCGTCATGTCACTGAAACAATTTCATTAAGCTAAAGGCCTGTAAATCATTGGAGGTCACTGCTCTGCCCTCCGCGACCTCCCAGAATGCTTTTTCCCCTCTCCCTCGTCTCCCTTTTACTGGAAGTTGCAGTCTTTCTGCTCTGACACAGCGCTAAATCTCAAGGCTTTATCTGCCCAAGAGCGGTGAGGGTGCATAGGGAATATACCAATTCCAAATTAGACTCAACTAATCTAATTTTATAGTCTTTTTATTATTCTAAGCACCAAATGTCTGTGGTGGTTTGATGTCTCCGTGCATTGTTATGGGGCCCATCTGGTAGGTCATTCTATTGAAGCATTTTCTGACTAAATACAGATTCCCTCAAACTGCACCAACCACCATCAACATTAAAGAAATTCATTGATAGGAGCATTCATGATGGGGGAGAGAAAGGAATATCATTATTGCCTTAAAGATGTACCACTTACATTTAAATTGGGGAGAATTAAATGCACCTATTTCAAG
>PVKN010011741.1:0-21368 GCA_004027915.1 Capromys pilorides
GACTTCCAAAAACTGTCAGGAATACAAGACACCTGGTTCCAATTCTTCCTACAGAATTTTTGACCTACTTGGAGTTTGAAGATTATACAGAAAGTACTTAGAAGGCAATCAGTGACCTCACACACTAAGGTTATGAGCATGCTGAGGACTTGGAGGAAATAGGAAGGATACAGTGCTCCAAGAGAAGTTTTCACAGAAGTCTTAGACTGTACTCTGGAGGCTGAATGGGAGTCTTTGAGTAGGGAGCATGGGCAGGATGTCAGCCATGCATAGAAGACTCTAAATTTGAGTGCAATATAGATGTCAGCATGTCACTCAAGTGTGTGGCAGAGAGACCACCTGCTGAAACAGGCTTGTGGTGAACAGGATGCCCCTGGCTTCTGAGCCTGGGAATGACCAACCTGAGGGTCTCTGTCCTCTTTCTGACCACAGGGGCCATGCTGAGATGTAACCTGGTATCAGTGCTCACTTCCTTCTTTGTAGAAAGCAGATATGAAACTCTATTTACTGGCTTGCTGCAATTCAGACCTGAGTGTGACTGAGTTCTGCTGACTTGACAGCCTTGAGAGACCCCAGAGGCCTGTGGGAGCAGAGCATTGAGCCAGACCAGCTGGAGGGAGCTGAGGGCTGGGCCAGGGAGTCCATGCAACACAGATTGCAGCAGTTGGGATTTGATGTGAGAGGCAGCAGAGAAGCTGTGGCTTCTAGTCAGATAGAAGCAGAGGTGATGTGGTTCTGGGACACTACCGAGTGTCTCCACACCTGGGAGAGGCAACGACTTCCTTGGTGTCCCGGCTCTGAGGCGTGGCTTTGGGAGTAATTTTCCTGAACCTTGGCTGTTTCTTTAATCCTCATGTAATATAGGTTGAACATCCCTAATTGAGAACTCTGAATCCTAAATGCTCTCAAATTTAAAACTTTTCAAGCACCAACATGACACTTCAAGTGGGAAATTCCACAACTGACCTCCTATGACAGCTGCAGTCAAAATCCAGGTGCATCGGAGATACTGTACAGAATGCCCCCAGGCTGTATATGCATGAAACAAATAAATTTCATATTTCAACTTGGGGCCCCTCATTAAGATGATATCTCACTATATATATGCAAATACTCCAAAATAAGAAAAAAATTCAAAATTTGAAGTACTTCTGGACCCCAACATTGTAGGCAGGGCAAGCTCAACCTACCAGCTGTGGAGTATCCTATTCTAAATCTCTCTCTGCTGTGACTGACTTAAGGTGGGCTCATTTTCTGCAATTGTTGCTGATACAGCCTCACTCCATGCCAGTGCCATAATCACATGGTGCTCATTTTGGGAACTTGAGAATAAATAAGATTGCAGACGAAGCCTGTGCTCCTTTCTCTTACCCTGAGTGCTCCTCACTGCAGCCACGGTGGCAGCTGAGTACTGACAACATTGGCCAGAGCTCCCACACATCCAGATGGCACGTGGTGTGGGGCCGGGACAGCTCTCCCACTTGTACTTTCCCATCACTGGCTCATTGCCAAGACAATTACACACAATGGCGCCTCCTGGAAGAGATGGGGAGCAAGCTCCTGATATTAGCCGTATCTTCTATATCTTATCGAACGATCAATGGAGAAATGGATTCCTTTCACTCATTATTTCTTATAGGTACATGGCTGTGTTTGGCACAGCCGTGCAGCAGCAGCAGCACCAGCAGCCGTAAGCACAGATGTCTCGAGAGGACACAGTGACTCTTTAGCAGCTTCTCTGCAGCTCACAGAGTGAGTGCTGTCTTTAAACACTTGACAGGTTGCCTGTGTGGCCTCTCTGCTTTTGTATCTGCCTGCACTGTGGCCCCATTACACTATACCTGTACCTGGCTTGGAGAACCGAGGTGCCTGCTCCACCTGGAGGACGCTCCTCTGTGTCCACCTGCCTAGGACTTAACTCAAAATACTGCCACTCTTCAGAGCCTTTCCAGTATCCCAGACTGAATCATTCCCCCACCACAGCACCTCGTTCTGATCCCATGTACAATTCTGTGTCTAGAGATTGAAGTATTAGTCACTCTTTGGGGTCTCTTGCTAGCCCTTAGGGTGAAGCTGCCTGCATTCAGGGGCAGTGTTTCCAAATCTCTCACAAAGCATATAAAGTGAAACAGCTGAGTGTCACACATCTGCAATCCCAGCCCTCTGGGAGGCTGAGGCATGAGGATTGCAAATTTGAGCCCAGCCTGTGCAATTTAGCTAAACTCTGTCTTAGAATTTTAAAAGAGCCTGGGAGTTGGAGATGTAGCCTAGGGTATAGCTCCTGAATTCAGTCCCCAGGACTGCAAAAACCAAAACCAAAATAACAACAACAAAGAAACAAGTGTGCGTGCGTGTGTGTGTGTGTGTGTGTGTGTGTGTGTGTGTGTGTTGACAGCCAACCAGCAAAGCAAAGGCTGGGACAGGAGGGGCCAGGTATCCAATGCTGCTCGTCAGCAGAGCTAAATCAGTGGGAGGAAGCTAAGAGCAAATAGCATTTTAGTACTCAGTTTTTCCCTATTTCTTTGTTTTAAGCAGTGGCTTTCCCCACGGGAAAATCCACATTATCTTGCCAAGCAGAACTTTCTGTCTTAGGGTCAGAGCAGTCGCTGCTAGCCTGCCTGCCCTAGTTTTTGTCTTAGTTACCTTTCTCATTGCTGACACAAAATACCCAATACCCTAAGTTAAGGGAAGAAAAGTATATTTAGCCCACAGTTTGTGGAGGTTTCAAGTACTAATGGGTTGGCTCCAAGGCCAGGTAGCTTGGCAAAGGGGCAGCAGTTCAGAAGAGCAGGCAGTAAAATTAACAAGAGCAGAAAGGGAAGACAAGCTTCTTTCTGTCCCTTATAGTGTATCCAGGCTACCAGGAATAGGGCAGTATCAATGCTTGCTGTGGGTTAATCCAGCAAACACCCACCCTTAATCCCAGCAACTCTCACCCCAGCACTGCACCATAAATCAATCACACACTCTAGATTTAGCTACCTCTGAAAAAAGCCTGTGATCTTGTGAAGCTCTGAGGGGATATCTAGGTGCAAACCATAAAAATATTTTTAGAATGAGTCTCTTTAATTTCTGTTCTATGTCCCACAACTGCTCTGTGCTCTGTGTAACTCACACATGATGAACAACTTTTGAGTTGTCCAGGCAATTCTATCATGAAGTTGGGCTCAGCCCAACGACAGAGACTTCACTGGGTCACTAATGTGACACAGGAAGTGCCCTCCTTCCAGCTTGCCAAGGTCCAATGGCATGTGCCAAGCTTCTATAGGAATGGGCAATTAGGTCCATGTGTTTAGACAGGGATAAAGGATGTCAGGGACCTCAGCAGCATGGTGGGAACCACGGTGGATGCAGATCACTTGGTGAACAGGCCAGTTTACGTTCATCTTGGTCATCTGAGCGTGGCCCATCTGTAAACCATTCATTTATTCTCTGTGTGCTGGGACCATCTTGCTTATTACTAGGAGAACACCAAGCTGCTGAGCAGAGACCTAATCTTTGCCTCTTGAGTGTAATTAAAGTAATAAGTGGGAGGGAAAACCAATGATTTACTTTCAGGTAAGGTGCCAGGAAGGAGGAATTCCAAAGTGAACAATAAATAGTTATTGCCCTCTCTTCTTGAATGGAGGAGAAGAAATGTGTATACAAGTATTAACAACATAACAAAGCCTCTGGGAAGGTTACTAGTAACATGCTCAAGCAGTGGTAAAAACAAGTGTGAACTTTGCAGGAGCTTCCTGAAAGGACCAAGGAGTGTGCTGTACACTGTGCATGGTACCATTGACTCCGGGCCCTGTCCCTCTATATGTGGTCAAGCATGTTGCACAGCTTGCTGACATCTTAGTTTATCTAAGGCTGAGGTAGAATCTGAGCCCAGCTCCATCTGCTGCTCCCCAATCATGGGGCTCATCCGTCTCCCGCTTGTTTGTTCCTGCAGTGGGCCAAGCTCAAGAAAAACATGTCGGTTTGTGTAATTTTCCAGAAGGCAGGTAGCCTTAACAGACTAATCTGTGGCCCTGGAAGAAAGGCAGTGAGAGGGAATTGTGTCCATATTCTTACCACCAAATTCCAGGATCTGCTGCTCTTGAGCCCAGGATGTGCAGTTGGATGCTTAAAAGGAAGGTGATTCCTGGAGCCGTGACACAGCCAGGGGTTGGTGAAGAGTTAAAGGTTGCCCCACGCAGATGAGAGACCACATTCAGGGGCCGAAGGGCTCTGGTTTCAGGTGGAGAAGCAAGCAAGGGCTGCATCACTCCTGGCCCTGCGGGCTGCAGTGAGCGTCAGCTTTATCTTGTAGTAAGGAGGCCCTGCTTTGGGAATTAATGAAGGAGGGTGACATATTGTGTTAGCTGGCCACCCTGCTATCTGGAGGAACTAAAGGGAGCAAAAGTGGAGGCAGGTGATGCATTAAAGACTTCTGTGATAGCAGGGACCTGACGAAGGTTCGGGAGAAGAGCAGAGTGCTGAGGGGGCTATAGAGTGGGAGTCACTGAGGTTGGAGGCTCTGTCTTGTCCAGACACCTCCCTAGGATATAGAACAGCCTGGAATGTAGGGTGTATGTGTTAACATGCACAACCTGTCACTCCAAATCACCCTGGGAGAGATGGGGTCACATTTCCAGGATAGCTGGCCATAATTATACACAAGACAGCACTGACATGTGCAAATTCTTCTCATTTGAAGAGACTGCACAAGTTTGAGCCTAGCCTGGGCAATTCAGTGATTTAGAAAGACCTTATCTCAAAATAAAACAAAAGATGTGTTAAGAGGGCCAGTGATATAGCTCAGTGCTTAAGCTGTAGAGTCAAGCTCCACTACCAATGGATGGATGGATGGATAGATAGATAGATAGATAGATAGATAGATAGATAGATAGATGACCTGACTCAGCGGTTCCACTCCTCTGCACACCCCAGAGGAAAGAAAGCACACATCCACATAAACATGTGTGTGGATATCATAGCAGTACAGTTCCTAATCACTGACAAGTAGAAATGACATAAGTGTTTATCAGTGACCAATGGATGCACCCGGAGTGGCAGTGTGAGGCTTTAGACAGCTGTGGAGTGCAGCTGCATGGTGTACCGTGGGCAAACCTAGACTCACACTGAGTGAGAGAAGCCAGAGACTACAGGATACATCGAGTGTGGTTCCATTTGCATGAAATGTCCAGGCTGAATAAATCCACAGAGGTAGGACATAGAGTAGAGGTTGACAGAGGCTTGGGAAAGGGATAGTGATATGGAAAGGGTTTCTATGTCAGTGATGAAATGTTCCGAAATGGGTAGCAATGGAGGCACAACTCTGAATATAATGAAAACTCAGAATTGCAAACTTCAGGCAATGAGGCACAGGCTGATGGGATGGAGGGCTGGACCCCCTCACTATTCACCCCCTGAGGGCAGTGGAGAGGTCATAGGATTGGGACAGGCGTATATGTCTACGCACTTTGTGATCTCTCAGGGGCTTTCATGATGCCATGTTGTAAAGGCTGATGTGTGACTCAAGCGAACACAAGCACACAATTCTCTGGACCATTCTCTTTCCACCTGTGAGACAAGAGCTGCCACACCTTAGCTCCTGCTTGGCTACAGAAATGTGAGTCTGAGAATCCTGTGATGGTTGATGCCTCAGGAAAGGGCATAGTCCTCGTGGGGGTGGGTATGACTGCAGATCACACCAGCCCCCAACCATGGCCAAAGGCTGTATTTGGACACCCCCTATCCCAGAACCATCCCTCCCTGGAGGGCTCAGCTCACCTCAATCCTTTGAGAGATATGAGGGCCACGGATTTGGCATGTGCTGTCTGGTGTGTCAGTGAAGTGGTCACTGGTGAGCTAGCCACCTCCTGCATTTTACTTCCTGGAGTGATTAGCAGCAGAAACTGACAGCACAGGGAGAGGGTATCTCAGTCTTCTTAGTGTTGTAACAAAATACTTGAGGCTGGATAGTGCATAAAAAAAGAGGTTTATTTAGCTCACAGTTTTAGAGACTAAAACCATATTGCATCACTCCATGAGGGCCTTCTGGCCATGTCATAGCCTGGTGGATGGCGTCACAGAGAAAGCAGGCTTGGGGGTCACCCAGTGAGACAGGAAATCAGAGGCAGTCAATGCCAGGCTTTACCTTTCATCACAACCTGCTCTCTTGGGAGTTCCAGGAGAATGAATGGCATCGATCCCTCCCTAGGCTGGTGCCCCAGTGATGTGATCACTTGCTCTAGGCCCTGCCTCTCAAAGACCTTACCAAGGCCCAGGCTTCCAGCATGAGGCCTCTGAGGGACAGACACCATCCTCACGCAGGCCGAGGGTGGTGAGTGCAGGAAATACAGCTGCTTTCCTTCCCACACTGCTCTCCAGGCTCTGCACACAGAGACTCACAACTCTGATCTACTTGCAGTCAAGTGTTCGGGGAGGTGGGGGTGGGGTGGGGGAGTGGCTGTGTCCTCAACTTGGGCTGTAGGTTACATCTGGGAATATAATTACTTTTTATATCATTTTAATTAATTAATTAATTTTTGGCAGGACCGGGGCATAATTACTTTTTAAATGTCATATGTTTGCTGAACATAATCACATTCACCATGGGGAGCTGGTATCTATATGCAGCATGTCCTCCATCGCTAGATCCCCTCGCTACCTGCAAAGAATCTTCTTCCAATTTCATGTCATCTACCTCTATTTTACTCTTCAGTGATCTATATTTTGGGTTTTTCATATAATGTGCAACATTTATGCTTATGTGTTCAGAATATAATTCTCTGAAATGTTATAAAGGCTATAAAGAGACAGCCCCAGCTGTCAGCCAACATGAACTTTAACAAGACCCTGGCACCCCCTCCGCAGAGCTTTTCCCTCCTGGCAGCTCCTGACTGGAAGGCTGTTTGCACACCTGCACCATATTGTGAGGACTGGAGGCCTTTCAGGGAAGAAACACAGTGCAGGCCAGAGCAGCTCTGGAATGCACCTGGTGATGGCCAGAGGCTCCTGTAGATGACTTTCAGGTGCTGATGTGCTGGCTGTAGCAATCTAATAAATTATATCAAGTTCAAAGACTAACCCAAATTCATAGTCTCTGATGAAAGATGTTTTGGTCCTCTGTGGGCATCTGTTAAAATGAAAAAAAATTTTTTTGTGGGAGGCAGGAAGGTGGAGAGGGAGGAGAGGGGCAGGGACTCCCTGGGGCTTCTGAGGGCAGTGGAGCTCTTCTGCATGCTATAAAGAAGATGGATACATGTCACCATGCATGTGTCAAACACGTAAAATGTGTGGTATCTATGTGGACCTTCAGGAAAACTGTGGATGAGGAGCAATCAGACACCTGCATCCAGCAAAGGTGCTGTACTCCATTAAGGTGTTAATAAGAGAAATGAAATGTGTAGGAGAGCTCCCTGAACTTCCTGTTCAATTTTTCTGTAAAACTAAATTTACTCCATTAAAAAAAAATGAGCAATATGTGGCCACATAAACTTTTAATAAATTGCTAGCTAGCTATGCAGAGTGGGATCATTTTGTAAGCAATGGGCCTAGGAAGAGGGGCCAAGGTCCACTACGCAGACATGCTAGGCACCAGTTTGGGAGTTTTGCTCCTTTGGGCCCTGAGAAGAGGAGCTGTGTGTCCCAAGCCCTGGGAAATACCAGCCAGTTCCTCAGGTCTTCCAAAGTGTTATTGGCAGAACTTCTAGGTTCGATGTAAAAATTAAAAGGTACAAATCTAGATCTTACCTGAAATTTGCCAGGCTGTTGCTTGAACCTAGAGGCTGCATTTCACAGCAACACCCCAGGTAACCTACATGTGCACTAAAGTCTGAGATCACTGTGGCCTTGTCTCCAACCTGTAGCCTGGCCACCTTGCAGGTGGCTGCTCTCTACAGAAGAGAATTCACAGAGGAGGCAAGGAAGCTCAGGCCATTGAGCAGGATGATGAAAGGTGGCCGGGCAACGTGAGGTTGTTTGGGGGCCTAAACACCACCTGTGGTTTAAGCAGGCATAAATGTCGAAAAGTGACGTGTATGGCATTAATCACCCCCGGGAAAGCACACAAAATCTAGACTTACAGTCTAGCTATTCATTGGAGGAATCAAGGAGAAAATACTTGAGGCTGGGCAGACATCTGAGCAGCCCCTTATAGAAGAAAGGGCAACTCACATGTCCACTTCCCTTGGGAGTGAGATGTGGGGGTTCAATTTGCAACCTGCAGTGGTCTCTAAGGCTCCAAACCCAGCTATACTTGGGACTTCAGAACTAATATGCTGCCTCTGAAGTTTATAGTTTCTGAGACCAAAACAAATAAGTCAGGAAAACTATAAACAAGGGAGCATTAACCACAAGGCATTATTTATAACTTAGTTCAGATGTATTGGTTTACATATTTACTCAACAAATGTTTACCAGGCATTGACTATGTCCTAGACATTAAGGATACACCTGGGAATAAGCAGACAAACTAGCCTTTGTTCTCAGGGGATTTATAGGAAGGAGACAGAAAATAAACTAAATTAATTAACTGCCTTTGAGTGGGGATAAGCACTTGGAAGGAACTGAAGCAGGACTCATGTGGAAATGCCCTCAACACAAGGAGCTGGAGCAGGTCCCTTTGGGAAGACTGTGTTTGAACTGGGCTTCAGTGATACAAAGGACCAGTCTCTGCAGACCTAGAGCTATAAGGGCAAAGACCCCGGGGCACATGCTTGGAGCAGAAAGGAAGTCACTGTGACCACAATTCAGCGACACAGGGACACAAGAGCACAGAAGGAGTACGGGAAAGAAAAGAGTTAGGATTGTGTTTGAAGTTTAATATAAGCCTATGGAGGCTTCAAATAAGGCAGTAACAAACCTGATTTAATGTTCGTAAGAATGTATGTTAATTTTCCACTGAAAGGGAGAGATTTGCAGTGTTATTTCATTTTAAACTATAAACTATAGATGCAGGCTATTTAAACTATCAATATAGTGCCTAATGTTATGAAATATAACATTTCATAGTTACAAGAATCCTGTCTTCTGAGGAATTAGTAAAGGAGGAGGAGAGACTCTAGCTATAACTACGGATCTGAGAGAGAAAACCTGGAGACTTGAATGTGATGGAGATGGGGAGAAATGGATAAATACAAAGTGTTTTAGAGAGAAAATGATAGGACCTCCTAGTGAGCTGGTTGTTGAAGGCTTGTGGGTGGGGAAAAGAACTACACACACCACCATGCGGTTTGGCCTGAGCAGCTGAGGTAATGGTGAGAACAGTCACTGATGTGGGAAGCCTGAGGGTGCAGGGAATCAGGGAACTGTTAGAAGAAATTCAGAATTCTGTGCTGGCTGTGCTAGGTCCAAGCTGCTCACCCTTCTTCCAAAGAGCGATGTGAAGCAGAAACTTGGACGCCGAAGTTCGGACCAGTGCTGAGATTGGGATTAGAAATTCAAATGTGAAAATAAAAGAATGAGAACCCCTGAGTGAGCATGGTCTACCTGTATGTATTGCCATGACTGATAGAGTTGAATTTATTTATACCTCCTTATTTTGAGCCCTAACTATACCTAGCACTCATATTTTTGACCAAATAGATATTTGGATGGAAAAGTAAAGTATTTAACTTTACACAAAGTAAAAATAAAAAAGTAACCATTAACTTACTCTTTGTTCAATGGAATTGTTTTACATGAGCTTGTGTATATAACAAAGGCTATACAGTTATTTTTTAAAAGCGATTTTATTGCAAGTTGGACCACATAACACAATTCACCCACTTGAAGTGTACAATTTGGTGGTTATTGGTACATTCATATAGTCACACAAACAACCAATTATAGAACAATCTATCACTCCCCAAAGAAACCCCACAGCAATTGCCCAGCCCCCTCTCCTGGCCCCACTCTGCTTCCTGTCCCTGGAATGCTCCTGTTTACAGAAATGCAACAGGGCAGCATTTGCCTGGGATGGGCCTCTTTGATGCCCCCCAAGACTTCTCATTATTGCACGAGTACCAGTCGTTGGTTCCATCAGATAGCCAAGCCACATTTCTTCTGTCCACTCAGTGGGTGAGAGACAGTGGGTTGCTTCCCCTGCTGGGCTGGGCGGCCTGTCTTCCCTGATGCTTCTCTGAGCAAAGGCCTGCGGGCTTGTGGTGGAAGCCGGCACTGGGGCCTCGTGCAGGAGATCCGGACACAGAAATGCTGAGACTGGAAGTGAAGAGCACACTGCAGCGAGTGTGAACTGGCTTTTCTGGACACACCGGTCAATTTGGCATTAACATCCACTCTGAGAAAATGATAACCAAACCTGACAAGGCACAATCTGGCTTCAGCTGGACCCACTTTAGAAAACAAAACAAAACAAAAACCCAAAAAACTCATGGTTCAATTCTGCTCTCTTACACAACATTTTTCTAATTTGATAAATTTATCTTCATCGTGTGATCAGACAGTGGCAGCAAAAATATAGATTTTGGTCACAGATTATAGGTGTCGCTTGGAACCATCCTAACACCAGGTGCGGGAGGTAAAACACTACACACATCAGTTTATGGCAACTTTCCCCTGCAGGTGGATCCCCGTTCCTGAGGCTCCCTGCCTCCTGGGGTGCCCTGTAGGCCCTGGGGGGCAGTGCCTCTCCTGTTCCCCTATTTCCCTCAGTGGGGGAGCCAGGCGGCAAAGTGCAGGGAAAGCAAGTGCTGCTTGCCCAAGCCTAGCAGCCCTCAGCACTGACCATCCAAAACTGTGGGCATTGTGAAGATAGGCAACTGCCAGGGCCAAACTCAATCCTCTAGAAAAAAAAGAAAAATAGAAATGATTGTGTTCTCTGGAGGGCAGGGCTCTGAGTACAGAGTGTCTCATGTTTTCAAAGTAGGAAAGTATCCACAGTTAATATTTGGATGGGCCCACACTGCACGGGCCTGTCCCCTCCAGACAAAGGGCCCTTGCTGGGCAGCTGTGGAGAGGGAGGGGCCTTGCAGGGCAGGGCCTGCTGCCTGTGCTCCTCTTGCTTGAAGCCGAGTTTTGCAAAGGGAGTGGTTCTGGAAGGAAAGCAGAGCCTGAAGCGCCTGGAGTGTTCTGAGACACTTCTGTTCTTGAGGCCCTCTGGCAGGCTCACGGCCAAGGACAACAATGACCATGGAAAGCTGCCAGCCAGCCTGTGAGCTGGGCGACACAGAGGTGTGGGGTGGGGGGATGAAGAGACCACGGAGGGAGGCAGACTCCAGCTCAGCACCGCAGACACAGTGACAAGAGCGTTGCTAAGTGCTAGACATCAAGTTCTGCTGCTTAGGGAGCCGAAGTGCGGGCCTCAGTGGGCAGAGACGTGGAGGACGAAGATGACACTGGGTTAGAGGACTAGGAGCAGGGAGAAGAGGGAAGAACCCCAAGCAATACCTGGCAGAGTTCAGAGGACAAGAAGTGGTCAAAAGACAATGTGGGGCCGGGTGGAGAACTTGGGAAGGAGGACAGTGGCCCCCCCAGAGGAGATGGCACTGGCAAAGGTGTGGGGCCACGTGACAGGTGTGTGCAAGCGTGCGTGTGTGGGCCTGCATGTGAGCAGGAGTGGGCTGATGATGTGTTGCTAGCAGACAAGTGTTTGGGTGACCTGCCACATCCCCTGAACATGTCAACAATTCTCTCAACAACATCTGTCACATGGTAGTGGGGAAGATTTTGAGTTGTCAGCTCCTCACTAGACTGTAAGAGTCGTGTTCATCATGACCAAGGTTGAGAAAACTAGAACAAATAAAGTGTCTTCCATACTCCTAGGTGAAGACAATTATGTGAAGATGCAAACATTCTAAATTTTCCAGAAAGCATTTAATGTGGTTCCAACTAAATCCAGATGGGGTGCTTTGGTGGTGTGATTCAAATTTCATCTATTCCAATAAATATAAAGCTATAACTATAAAATAATATTTTATATGACATTATACAGCTGTAATAACAAAGCAAATAGTGCTTATCTAGGAATATCTAGACAGAAGAACCAGACCTGGAAATTTAGAAGCAAATTTAAGTAGGCATTGTAACTGTATTAGCATAATGGGATTTTTTTTTTGGTACCAGGGATTGAACTCAGGGCCTTGGGCTTACTAGGCAAGCACTTATTCCACTGAGACATGACATAAAAGGTGTTAGAATGAAAGACTGATCACTTGGAAAACAATGCACCTGCATGGCTTCTGGAGCAGCTCACTTCTCATCCCTCAGTAAACCCTTCCCAAGAGCTCATCTGTGAGCACAGTGGTCCTAGCTGGGGACATGGGAGTTCAGAGTGCCTTCTAGGTGTCTATCCCTCTGCCTTCTTAGTGCAGCCATAAAAGAAGTCTCTGGCTGAGCCCCTGTGTGCTGTGTTATCTGAGTCTCTTTTGAGCCCAGGAGGACAGAGGCCTATGAAGTGCCCAGCATAACCCCTGAGCCACAGCAGGGCTCCCAGAAGTGCTAATGTCCCCTTTCCCATCTACTGCACTTACATCTGCAGAGGCTGGTCCTTCTCTCAGAGACAAAAGGTAAATCAAGAAACAGATGCCAGTGAAAAGCAAACTTATCATAAATCCACTGGTAGTATGTTTTGAAGGGGAAAAAGAATTCTCTTTCCTTGTTACAAACTGAAAGATATTGCAGATGTGTTTAGTATGCTTAACATTACATTTTGAAATGAATTCCGTCATTACTAGTTGAGTATCTTGAAGTGAGAAGAAACAGATAGGATGGGCTTTGAAAGAAGCTGATGAGGCTGAGTATAAGGCTTGGAGGCCAGGAGTTTGCCTAGTGAACTCTGGGCCCTGGGTTCATCTCCAGCTAGCAAATAATGCAGAAGTAGGTTCCTTCTGATAAGACCACTGTTGGGCACTAGATAATAATTCTACCATAACGCACCCTTTCTCTAACATCTTTAGCAGGAGCTGGTATTTCCTATTGGCTTCAGAAATCAGAGTTCCCAAGCCAAAGGCAGGAAGGAGGGTGATAAGGCTGCCCACACACACCCCAGGCAGGGAGAACATTCCCTTGATCTCCACAGGCAGCCAGGGAATGTGGTGCCGGCAGGCATGGCCATGTGTTCTCGCCGTTCTAGTAGTTAATCAAGTTTTCTGACACCCTGCACAAGAGCATTACCTGGTCTGTCCTCCCACTAAGTTTCCCACTGGCTTTCAGGGAGGTCACTGTTGATTGAAACATCACCGAATGCAAAGCTTGAATGATTGTGACAACTTTGAGTCTCAACTGAGTCTCCAAAATAGGAGAAGCAAACCAAGAATGTCCTGCTAAAATGAGGGTGGAGAACAGGGCCAGGGATGGTTAGGACATTCCCAGTCCTCTCTACAAAGAACTGTGTGCCTGGGCAGGCCAGGCTTGGCAGATAGCCCCAGAACCTTCCTGCAGAGGGTTCTGAACCAGAGTCCAGGCCCTTCCTTCACAGATGAGGAACAGCAGAGCAAGAAGGCGGCTGAGAGTTGGAGTGCAGCCTGGATTTTTGCTGCCCTCATGGAGCCAGGATACGTCCAACTGCCTGTGAGGGTGCCGTCTCGGCCAGTGCCCTGTGCCCTGGTCCTCAGGCAGGCTGCCTTCAGGGGCCATCTCTCCAGCTCCCCAGAGCTGCTCCAGGACAGGGTGGGGCACATCCTGGAGGTGCTGACTGCAGAGGAATGTCATGCAGCTGCCCAACCCAGCTCATCTACACTGACTTCCTGCGCAGGTCTCGACCTTCTTGAGCTCTGTTCATTACAGCTAAGTGGAGGATGCAAGCAACTACGGTCATACCATGGTCTGCAGCTGCTTTGAAACTCATGACATTTGGTATTCAGCATCATTTGGTGCTGACGAAAAAAGTAGAACCTTGATCAGTGTGGATCACCACCCCTTTCCAGCCAAAACAGTACATTTAGTAACATGGGTTTTGTTACTCATTGTACCTTCCAGAACCAAAGTGTGTAGAGTACCCGAGTATTAATATAAAAGTAGGTCTAACCGTTCCTGGCCCATGTCATTTACCTCTTTTTAAATCATATTTATAATTAGCTTTTTAAAAAACAGGATGACTGGTACAATTTAGATATACCAAATGATCACATTCATCACAGGGAATTTGTACCTGCATATGATATATCTTGATTCCTCTTTTTTCCCATTCTCCACCCCTCCCTTTAATTTCTCTTACCTTCCTTATGTGCAACACGTTGTTTCCGTTTTATCCTTCTTTTCTCACTTTTCCTTTCCTTTCACTCTCCTACATCCTTAGTTTCTCTTTCCTTTTGAACAATTTCTTCCTGTTCCATAATATCTATCATATTTTTTGGTTCTTAGTTTTTCACTTTTAGTTTCTCACAGCATAGAGACAATGCAATATTTACTCTTGTGTACCTGATTTATTTCACTTAAGAATGTGCCCTCACAGGCTGGCGAGATAGGGGCCGGCGAGATGGTTCAGTGGTCTAAAGCGCCTGCTTAGGAAAGCTCAGGCAACTGTAGGGACTGCGGTTCGATCCCCGGCACCACATGCTGCGCCAGCCCCACCACCAGGGCAGGCTAAGCCAGCCATAAAATAAAGAAAGAAACAAACAAACAGGCTGGCGAGATAGCTCAGCAGATAAGCCCTTGCATAGGCAAGTACAGGGACCAGGGTTCGATCCCCAGCACCACATGTTGTGCTGGCCCTGCCCCCAGGTGCACTGAGCTGGCTACTGAGACCAGACATGGTGGCATACACATGTGATCCCAGCACTGCGGAGGCTAAAAACAGGAGGATCACTATGAGTTCGAGATGCATAGTGAGAACCTGTATCAAATGCATTTAAAAAGGCACAAACACAAAAAAGAATATGGTCTCGGACTGGGGAGATTGCTTGGTGGTCTAAGTGCCTGCCTGCAAAGCGTAAGAACCCAGGTTTGGTCCACAGTACCGCACGTCTTTGCAGGCCACTGAAACTCAGCATGGTGGTGCTCACCTGCAATCCCTGTATTGGGGAGGCTGAGACAGGATCACTATGAGTTTAAGCTGTGTAGTGAGACTTTGTACTAAATAAATATTTTTAAAAGAATGTGGTCTGAAGGTAATAACTGCAGGGTAAGTGAACAAATGAAACACAGACAACTCAACAGGCTTTTGTGGAAGCAACAAGGCATATGGTTTAATATCTGAGTGCAGGCAGACAGGAAGAGATAGAGGCCAGGGTGATAGCTCAACAGCACAAGAGCCTGCCTGGAAAGTGCAAGGATCTGAGTTTGAGTCCCAGTACAAAAGAAAGAAAAGAAAGAAAGAAAGAGAGAGAGAAAAAAAAGACAGAAAGAAAGAGAGGAAGAAAGAGAGGAAAAGAAAAAATGAAAAAAGAAAAGAAAAGAAAAAAGAAAGAACTGATGCCAGAAGATGATAAGGCTATCTGTCTGGAACAAAGATAAGTGGGTTCCTTTTACAGGGAATGAAAAAAAGACAAGGGACATCAGGCAGGAAGATTTTAATAAACACATGTGGTCAAAATTCTCTGACTGTTTTTCACACCAGTGAGCAAAGTCCTGAGAGTATCCTATGTAAATTTTTGTGTGTCACCAGATGTCTCCAGTTAACCTGAGACCTACAAAATTCCTTGTCCTATCTTACCTCTTTATGACATGGTATGTTTGCTAACAGCTGTGGTGGTGCTCAGCTGAATTCCCTGCTGAGAATACTGTCTTGCAGGCAAGGGGGATGGGGCCTGGAAGAGTCAGGTCTAATTCCAACCTCATACCATACATTTAGTTACAAATGTCTAGGTTTATCCTTCTTTATGGCTAAGCAGTATTCCATTGTATTTAAGAAAAACCTCACTTCTTTTTTTATGCATTCATTAGTTGGTAGACTTTTGGGTTGTTTCCATGGGCTTGCTATAAACATGGGCTTGCTGTGGCATGATGCATTTAATTCTTTTGAGAAAATACCAAGTAGAGGAATAGCTGGGTCAAATGAGACCTCTCGCCCTAGTTTTTTAAGGAATCTCCACACTAATTTCCACAATAGTTATACCAATGTGCGCTCCCACCAACAGTGGAGGAGAGTTCCTTTTTTCCCATAGCCCCTCTAGTATTTGTTATTCATTGACTTCTTGATGGGGTGAGATGGAATCTCAGCATTATTTTAATTTGTGTCTCTCAAAGGACCAGCAATACTCAGCGTTTTTTCATATGCTCAGTTGGCATTCGTACTTCTTCATCTGAAAAGGCCTTTCCTTGTGTTCTTTCCTCCCTTTGCCTGCTTTCTTGGCTAGCTCCCAGGGCCCTGGAGACCTCTGCTCCTCTCCACTGCAGCAGGAGCTGCCTGACAACAGCAGCGACACACACCCTCAGGCATTTTTAGCTTCAAGTACTCTTAGCTTCAAGTACTCTTAGCTTCGGAAGTCCGGATATCTTAGTATACGACAGTTTGAAGTCATTATCCTGTGATGAGAGGAGGAAACCAGCACTTCCTGAACCTATGGTGCTCAGGCACTGTACTGGCACTTTCAGACCTCTTCCTTTTGCTGCTAGCTGCCGCCTGTTGACTCACAAGGAAGCCAGGTGATGCAGCTGATGAAGAGGAAAAGCAAGACTAAAATCTGGGCTCAGTTCCAGGTCTGCCTGCTTCCTATGGTGCAATGTCTGCCCATTCGAAAGTTGCTTCTGTCCTAGGTGAGTCTCACATCTGGGGACCTCAGCCCTTGGCTGATTTTGTAGGTGTGGAGAGTAGGGGTGGGAGTGTAGCTAGTGCCAGACACGAGCATGGCCCTGGGTTCATCCCAGCACCTCCCAAAAGAAAAGAAAACAAAAAGGCCAGGAAAGGGGCACCAAGTGAGCTTTACAAGACATTTCCTCAGCCGCTGCCTATTGGCAGAGGCAGACACACAGGGGATGGTAGAGTAGGGAGAGTTAGGAGGTCATAGGGTTTGGTCAGGTAAAGCCTCTAGCAGAATCACTGGAGGTGGCAAGGAATCCACGTGGCCTTCCGAGGAAGCCAGGCGCAGAGAGTGCCTGCGAGAGACAGCAGATTTAGTATGATGGGCTGAGAAAGCCTCTGCGCTTGAGCAGAGCTGCAAGCTGACTTACCTGGGAAACCACTGAAAGCCTGACTTGGGGACCCCTAGCCACGGCTACGTCTACCGTGGTAGCCAAGTATGATGACCATGAGTGAAGCATTCCTATCACAGAGTGGACCTTGCAGCCCGTGTGAGGTCACGGCAACACACCGTCCTCACGTGCGTGGTAGCGTTGCTGCAGACACTCCACTGCCCTGCTGGACCCAGGGAAGCATCACAACCGGGTCACACAGCACAACCGGGTCACACAGCACATCCTAATCAGTCACGACAAGCAAGGATGGTAAGGGCTTATGTGTTCCCGGTACCCTTCATCATTGTTTTAGACTGTGCTTACTTTAAAAAGGTTTACTGTCCACAGAATGCTGAGCCCCGCTGGGCACAGTCACATACTTCGTGGTTTTGCATCTCTGGTTTGGATGGAAGCTCAGGCAGGACTGACCTGAGCCAGCTGGGCTGTGTGGCACTCCCTAGGATGACTGGAATCAGAGTGCCCTAAAGCCGCCCTTTCAGGAGCAGGTCTCCATATGGAGTAGCTGTGACTCCTGCTCCCAGAACTGGGTACCAGTTGATCACAGCAGGCTGGCTAATTTAAATAAGGCAAAATGCCAAGCTGTAACCAACTAAGTGGTCTCTGTTGGCACTTCTGTCTTCTGTGCTGACCATGTCAGAGGCTGGAGCTCTGAGGGCCTGCTTTGGTTCTGAGGGCCTCCGGATGTGAGAGTCCTTCTTTGTGCAATTAAACTCCATTAAATTTAATTCCTCCACAGTTCTTCCTGTTAACAATAGTGGGTGATGGTTGCTGGGGACAGGAAGGAGGCTGTGTGAGGCATAAATGCCTGAGTTAGCCGTGACTCCTTTTATGAGGAAAGAAAGCCTGAACAAGTTAAGCGACCTAAATTATAGGCCTAGACTTACAGATGACATAAGGCAGATAATTGTGCCTGTAATGACTCAAAGCCATTCTCTGCAAAATGGAGAAACAATATTGTGAAAAGTAATCAACTCTCTACTTCCTAAAGAGGCTGGGAGAACTTTCAGAGTGTTTTCTTACTTACAAACCAACATTAGTCGCCCCCATGAACAGGTATCTGACTTGTTATTTCTTAGATTCCATAGGCAAAGATACTTTCTGAGATAAGACACGAATTCTACAAAGCCATGTAAATTACTTCTAAAATTCTGTTTTCACCAACCCAAGAACCTTCGCGGTTACAGATTAATAAAACAAAAAGGTCTTAGAGATGCCTTAGTCCAGCAATGGCAAACGTGTGACATCCAACCTTCCAGCCCTGAGGCTGGCACCCAGGAAGACAGTGCCACGCCACCAGGCTCTCTGCTCTGGAGCCTGACCACAGCCTAAGAGCCATCTTCACAGGCACCACCCCCACCGCCCTCTCCACCCTCTGCTACTGGCTTTGAATGGAACCCTGCTGGCTGTCACTTTTGTTTTCTAGGAGAAGCTGAGCTCAGAGCAGTTAAATGAGAAAGCCAGACTCTCACAGCTGTACGTGGCCCAAGTCCAGAAATTCAGACGCAAAATCCAGACTTTCTGACTTTCAGTTTTCCAGCTATACTCCTTTTTATTTATTTTTATTACTTTTATTCTATTTTATTTTTTGAGACAAGGTCTCACTCTGTAGTTCGGGATGGCCTTGAACTCACTCTGTAGCCCAGGATGATCTTAAACTCACAATGATCCTCCTGCACCAGGCTCCTGGGTGTTGGGACTATAGGCATGAGGCAGTGAGACCCACCCAGCTCTACTGAACAACTCCTGTTTAATACACAGGTGTCGAATATGTACTGCGTGGGGAGAATTGTGCTCAGGTAAATGAACGCTTCTCCTTTCAGCCAGCTAGAAAGGAATGGCCAAACCACACACCAGGTGTCTTTTTCTCATAGCACGAGCTGGCCCTAAAGTCACAGATACCAATTTTTGTTTTGTCACTTTCTGACATAAAACACAAAGCTGTGTAAATAAATTCTAAAATTCTGTTTCTACCACCTATAGCTTTGTGCAATTTATGTTTTATGTAGGAAAGTGGCAAAATTATTTTTAAAGGCTGGGAACATAGCTTATGTAAAAACCATAAGCTCAACAGTCTCTCTCTCTCTCTCTCTCTCTCTCTCTCTCTCTCTCTCTCTCTCTCACACACACACACACACACACACACACAAACACACACACACACACATCATTGAAGTTAACTCGGTGACCACAGTCACTAGTCCAGGTAGCTGTCCTGTTGCACTGTTTCCTTCCGATTCCTCTGTTCAACCCGAGAAGGGGAGCTCAGCTACACGGCTAAAGTGCGCATAAGGATTTAGGAGGAGAAAAGGATCTAATCATGGTGCTTGCGTATAACTATGATTAGTTGCATACAGCTATGAGGCAGAAATAAGAAAATGTTGTAGAAGTCCACTGCCCTCTCTCTTTGCAGAGAAAATAACACTGAATTGGTTATCTACTAACCCAGATTCTGGTTGTTCCTCTCCAGGCAGCTGGTGACACCCAGTGAATCACAGCGACCTTGCCCAGCCTCTTTCCTCACTTTTGAAATGGGAGCGACCGTGCGTGCGCTGCACCTGCCGTGCCAGGTCGCCATTAGGATTCACAACAATAACCCCCCAACTGCTGTTGTGCCCTGAGCTGGCAGCACTCTTGCACAACCACCCAGCCACCTGGGGCAGTCACAGCTGCCCTCAATTAAAAATGACAAACCCAGGGCTCAGAGAAGTTAAGTAACTTGCTGATCAACACCCAGCTAGAAAGTGTGGGTGCAGGACTGGCTTCCCTCAGCTCTCTTGGGTGGAGAGGGCCTCCTCGGCCCCTCCTTCCACAGATCACCCCAGCGTGCGCTGCAGGGTACGGGGTCACCGTCAGCAGCAGCTTTTCCTCCAGGCAACGCTCAGAGCGCAGAAGTATTTGAGTCGCTCTTGGCCGGTTTCAAGGTGCAGAAACTAGGACAGGATGTTTTCAGGGAAAGGTCAGCTGCACTCAGAGGGGAGGGGTCTGCCCCGGCGCCAGCCCAACTCCTTTACAGGGCAGACACTGTCTCCTGTGTCCTCAGGTTGTGCATGTGAAAAACACCGACCTGAGACACCAGCAAGCCACTTAGTTACAAACCCACGCACTTCGGAAGAGCAAGAGGCCCGTCACATCCAAAGGAGGACTTTCACTCTGGGACTTCCAGCTCTGGAGCGCCGTTGTTTGGGGAGCAGTGTGTCCCGTGTCGTCGTCCACCCCCTTCCTGCTGCGTTTGCGCTCTGAACAGCGACTGTCAAATTGCTTATTTCTGCCTCCAAGTCACAACCCAGCCTAGTGCTAAGTCCTTCAGTGTGGATTTACTCTCATTAGCGCTTAGGGACAGAATTATTCTAAACGGCTAGTACCAAGATGACCGAAACTGTAGAGCTGGAGTTTTGTTTTATTTTGTTGGCCCTGGGGAGATAGCTCGGCAGCATAAGCAGGGCCTGCCTGGCAAGCACAAGGTCCTGAGTTTGATCCCCAGTACTGAAAAAAAAAAAAAAAAAAGTTTGTTTTGTTTTGCTGTAGTGAGGGTTAAATCCAGAGCCTTCTCCCTAAACTGCCCAAGCAAAGCTCCAACCAAATCATATCGTCTCAGTCGCACACGTGCTGGGATTGTAGATGTGCACTACCACATTTGGCTCGCAACTGGAATTTGCGCCCAGGTTACCATGATCTTCAAGTGTATCATAATACAGGCAATGCTACCATGAAGCTAAAAACATAGAAGACATATTAAATAATATTGTTGAATTTTTTTTAAATTACTAAGATAAATTAGAATATTGAATCTATCAAGATAAAATTAATGAAGGACAAGTATAATTTCCCATGCTTATATTATGGTTTAAATATGAAATGTCTCCCAGAAAGTCATGGATCGAAGGCTTGATCACTAATGCTACCCATTAATGCTACCATGCACAGAGGTGGGGCCCGGGAGGTGACTGAATCGTGTGTCTGCTGAGCCCATGGTCCCATGGTCACAGCTTAAGGATCTATTAGGAGGTATGGTACAGCTGGAGAAAGCTGGCCATTGGCACAAGCTCTCTGTCTCTCTCTCTCTCTGCGTCTCTGTCTCTCCTCTCTCCTCTCTTTCTCTCCTCCTCTGTTCCCTCCTCTCAGTCTCTCTGACTCTCTGTCTCTGTGTCTCCTCTTCCATCCTTTCCTCCTCTCTCCTCCTCTCCTCTCCTCCTCTTCTTCCCCTCCCCCTTCCCCACTCCCCTTCCCCTACTCCCCTCTCTCTCCACCTCCTTCTCCTTATTTCCACCTCCTTCTCTCCCCTCTGCCCCCTCCCTTCCCCTCACACCTTTTCTCCTCTCCCC
>PVKN010011742.1:0-21359 GCA_004027915.1 Capromys pilorides
CAGGTAGGGATATAAACTAGTATAATCACTATAGAAATCAGTATGGAGATATCACATAAAACCAAGCCTGAAAATTTCAGTATAGATGTAGTTTTGGTCTTCTGTATATGGTTAACCAGTTTTCCCAGCATCCTTTGTTAAATCGGTTATCTTTTTCTACAGTACCTTTTTGGCCCCTTTGTCATAAATCAAATGACTGAAAGTATATGGGATATTTCTCTGTCTTCTGTTCTATTTGATCAGTCTATAGATTTCTTTCTGTGTCATTATGGTGTTTTTGAAATATATATTCTTGTAATATAACTTGAAATCTGGAATTATGATGCTTCCCACTTTGTTCTTTATGCTCTGAATTGCTTTGGATATTCTTGACTTTTTCTGGCTCTGTATGAATTTTAGTATGGTTTTTCTAGTTCTGGGAAGGGATTGCCTTTGGTAATATGGCCAACAAATTAATTCTGTCTGTCCAAATATAAGTGATAGCTTTCTATTTTCTAATATCCTTTTCAATTTCCTTCTTCAGAATTCTGTAGGTCTCATTATAGAGATCTTCTACCTCATGGAGTAAGGTTGATTCCTAGGTATTTAATTTTTTTAAGCTATCATGAATGGGTTGTTTTCATGATTTCTTTCTTGGTGTGCAGTTTGAGATTTTTCAAATGTCATTCTATGAACATTCCAGTGTGTGTTATTTCTTAAAATACATGGACATCATAGGAATGAAATTGCTTGGTTATAGGAAATATATATGGATGCTTGGCATTTTCTTATTGTTTTGTAAGAGTATTTTATGTATTCAGGTTGGAAAGATACATAGCATGGAAACAGCAACAATAAGAAAGTTGATATGATTCTCCTAATATCAGAATAAATAAAATTTAAAACAAAAATTGCTATGGAGATGATCATTTGTAATGATAAAAGAGTCAAGAAAGATGCAGTAATTATAAACATATGCACACTCTATACTAGAGTCCCTGGTGGAGAAAGTCAAAATTCATAGAACTAAAAACAGAAACAAAGAACTCAAAGGTCACAGCTGAACCGTTATACACCTTGCTTCCAATAACACAAAACCTAGACACAAGGTCAACAGGAAGCAACAGACTTAATGCAAGAGCGAGCAGTTCTGGCCTGAGGTTAAGGCAAAGCCTTCTTATACAGGAACCCAAAAGCACAAGTGACAAAGATAAATAAACAAACAAATAAAGTAGGTAAATCGGACTTCACCAAAGTTTAAAATTTTTATTTTAACTGGCATGTCAAGGAAATAAAATGACAACCCACAAGATGGGAGAAAATACATGCAAATCATAGATCTATTAATATATAAATCTGGAATACAGAGAGAATTATTTATAAGTCCATAATAAAAATGATCAATGTTTTAATTTTTAAATTTAAAGATTTGCATCATTTTTAAAGGTGTAAATCATTTTTAAATTGAATCTTTAAAAATAAGTTTAAAATTAAGCAAGGACTTCAGTAGCCATTTCTTTAAAGAAGGTATACAAATGCCAGCGAGCACATGAAAATATTATTAGTAGCAAGGGAAATGCAAATCAAAACCACACCAACACAACATTTCACATCTACTAGCATGGCTATAATAAAAATCCAGGGAGATAGCTTGGAAACACAAGTGCCTACCTGGCAAGTGCAAGGTCCTGAGTTTGATCCCTGGTTCCACAAAAAAAAATCCAGATAATAACAAATGTTGACACTGGAGAAATTACAACGCTTGTATATTGCTAATGGTAACGAAAAGTAGAGCAACCACTTTGGGAAAACAGTCTCATGTTTCCTCAAAGTTTAAACATGAAATTATCCTATGTCTCAGCAAGTCTGCTCTGAAGTTCATACTCAAAAGATGAAGACAGGCACATGCACAAGAACTCCTACACAAAGATCAGCGCAATGCTGCTCATCAAGGTCAGAACATGTATACAATCCAAATGGCCACCAGTTGATGTGCGTATGCATAAAATGTGCCCTGTCTTAGTCACTCTCTCATTGCTGGGATCCAATGCCTCCCCCCAGGTTACAAGAGGAAAGCTTTACTTCGGCTCACAGTCTGTAGAGGATGTGGTCAGTAGCTCGCTGGCTCCAAGGCAGGACAGCAAGGCAGAGGGGTGTTACAGAGGAGAACTGCTCAAGGTATGGTGGACCTGAAGTAGAGAGAGGTCAAGGGAGGAGAGGGGAGGCACCGCCTGCCAGGCCACACCCGAGTGACGCACTGCCTCCGACCATTCAGCTGTGAATGATTAGTGGTCTAACCCACTGACTGATACCACAACTGCACTATCCAATCATAGCCCCAAAGCCCCACCTATCTGTGCATGAAGCCCTGGGGAATCCAGATATAAACCGTAGCATGCCCTATCTATACAAAGGAGTTACTCAGCAATAAATAAGAATTAAGCACTTACACAGGCTCTTTATGGATGAACCTTGAAAATATTCTGCCCAGTGAGAGAAGCCAGTCACGAAGATCACATATTGCAGAATATGATTCCATTCATAGGAAATGTCCAGATTAGGCAAATCCACAGAGATAGGAAGGAGATAAGTGGTTGCCTGTGCCTGGGGTGTCCGAAGATGCAGAGCTGGGGTGTGATTGCTAATTGGTACAAGACTTGTCTTAGGGGTGCTGAAAATCTCTAAAATTGAATGTGGTGACGAGCGCACAATTCTGAACACACCAGAAATCATCGCGCACTTTAAACGGATGGATTTATGATGTGTGAAACCTAATGCAAAAGGGATGTTAAAATAGAAAGCATTACAACCGGTGCCATCCACGCCAACATTCTCATAGATACCGGCTCTCTTTTCTGTTTCCCACAGTGCTTGGGATGCACTGTGAAGCAGCCAAGGAATGCAATCCACTGAGCAAAACACTGTGTCACACAAGACTGAGTGAAGTGGCAGGGTGCTTTGAGATTGCCCTGTACACACCATTAGAGCACTGCATGGGCTTTGCGTGTGATAAAGAACAGCATGCCCTCCCAGGGTAGGTGAGAAGGGGAACCGCCCCACGCGATGAGCCAGGCAAGCTGCAGGCAGCCAGCTCCTATCTGCACGGCTGATAAGGCCCAGCTGATGCCGCCAGTCCTTCGGTGAGGCCCTTCTCTCCACAGAGTCACAATATTTATTTTAACGCCAATGACTATCGAGTGTGTGTATATTTCTATACTGTGATAAAACATTGCTCTGAACAAGATCAATTCAGCAGAGCAATCATGCATGCCCCTGAATGAGGGAGGTTGTTTACACAGTGGGCTGACAGAACTCTGTGATGGAAGCCACAGCAAAGCACTGTCTAGGGCTCATAATGCGTGATGTATATTTCACAAGATGGGCATCATATAAATAACTAATAGCACAGCCTAGAGCCACTGCTGATAGGAACAGTGATACCATGCAAGATAGTCTGCTCAAAATCTGTGCTCTTCAAAGAGATGCACAGCTCGGCCCAGCCCATCCTATGCGCAGGTGGCTTCTTCCTTGAGCACTGCCTCGTGGGATGGCCGATCTTCTACTCCGTGACTTCCTTCCCAGGGATTTTCTGCTCCTACAGATACACTGCTGATGTGGAAGCACGTCATGTGTAGGTTTGAAAGGATGTTTCTATGGTCTATTTGTATGAAAACCAGTGTGGAAATTGCCTCCCATGAAAGGACAAGTGGCTGAACCACTACAGTGCCAGGGTTTCTCACAAATGTTGTCTTCAGGAACAGGGGAAATAAGATTTTGACCAGCCTGTGCGTAATGTGTCTCTTGCCTGTTACACGGTGCTTCCCCAAGGCCCCTGCTGCCTACCTAGAGAGGAGTCCTGCACTGAGGCTTAGCTCATGTCCCCAGAGACTGCTCCCTTCTCCAATACATATCAGTTCCCATTAAGCTCCCTAGAGTGAAGAATAGTGGTGTATGCAAGGAGGCCAGCCACCAGCCACCACCGCGGTGGGTGTCAGTTACGGTGCGTGAGAACCTGTCCGCTAGCAGTCCGCCTCTATCTATTCCATGAATTCGCCTTGTGAATACCTCTCCTTTGAGGACAGGTTTGGATTCCTCCAGGACTGCTCCTGCAACGACTTGCACTCCCTCTTTCCCCTTCCCACAGCAAGGCGCTACCGAAGCTTTGAAAGACACTTCAGAAACGGAACTCTCCAGGGGAGGCACTAGGCCTGGCTCAGCCAGCAGCCATGCCCACCACCCTGGCTGGCTCCTGTCTTGAGACACGCCAGAGGCTGGACACCACTCACCTTACCCTCTCCCACTTAAACCCAGTTGCAAATCACAAGAACAGCAGGCAGGTACAGATCTCTTCTCAAAGTCCTACAGCCGGTGCTGGCATTAATTCACTTCCTTCAGCTCCAGCTCCTGAAGAGAAATGAGGGGGAACTAGGATGGCCAGCCCTGGCACTGATGCTGAAGTCCTCAGGGGTCCCAGGGTGAAGGCTGTAACTGCGCAGGGGCAACTGTAGGTCCTTTGGTTATGGGCAGCATGAGAAGGGCTCTGTCCGAAGTTTGAAGGTGCCTTGATTTTACCAAATTGTTTGTTTGCCCTTTTGTAAAGTCATCATTTCCTGTTTCTATGAAAAATATTATAATGCTTTGCATGGAGGGAAAAAAGCCTTAGTTTCAATTTAAACAGCTATTCAAAGAAGATGAATATGTATTTTATAGCAATAAAAGGCCCAAAATAAGGTAGAAACCAACAGGGTTACAGACTGCTTTGAGCAGTTCACTGCTGGCATCCATGAACCAGGGTGACACCCCGAGTAATGCCTACATGGGGCTGTGTTAGGCTGGAGGTGCCAGCCCAGTACTTGGCGAGACTGAAAAGGAAAGGACACTGGTGAGTGGGGCTCAAGCTGATTCCTGCAAATCAAACCAGGCAAGGAAGGGCATGAGCACAGGTGTTTTGAGGGACGAGAGGGAAGCGAGGCAGTGAGTCGGCCATCGTGGGTACTTGCAGTCCTCGCGATAATCCCTCAAGGTAACCAGAGAGCAAAGAGATCAGGGAGCCTACAGCCATAGCTTCCAGGCACCAGTTACCCTGCTGAGCCTAACTCCACAAGCAGCGTTAGGGCTCTGTCCTTAACAGCCACCAGACACCCCTGGAGGGAACTCCATCTCCGCTGTTGAGTCTCCGGAGGGGCAGGGCAGAGTCCCAGTTCTGACCAGGCTGGAACTGGTCCAGCTGAGTCTGAGTGAATTTTGGGAACGTCCTGATCTGACAGTGATCTGAGCCTCACTTGGTGCATGTTACAGAATACTGGGTGGTTCAAGAGGGTGTTTTATAGCAAGCTCTTTTTAAAATAATTATTACTTTAGATCCTAAACATGATAAATGCACATGTATGCTTTAGGTTTCTTCCTGCACACTTGTAATCCCACAACATACTCCAGATTTAAAAATAAAGCAGCCTCCACAGCCATCAGCAGCTGAGTGGATGAAGAAAATGTGGTATTTATGTGCGACAGAGTGTTACGCTAACAGAAAGATAGATCAACAAGCCAGGCAAAGGAACACGGCTGCACCCCAAGCCCAGAATGTGAGGTAAGATATGTCAGACCCACAAACTTCAGTATCACATGGTTTCCACGATATGAGGAAACCTAAATGCAAATAAATTAAAGAGCAAAATAAAAGATAGATATTAGGAAATAGGGAAATGAATCTTTTTTCAAGTGGGAAGAGGACCAATAGGTGAGAAGAAGTAAAAAGAACCCAGAGGTGTAAGCATGTGTCCAGCGCCCCACGAGGCCACACTGATGTGCTTGCTCTGTACTGCAAACATGTATGAATAAAAATAAAATAAATGAAAATTTTAAAAGCACCATAAAAGTACTTGAAGGTGTCAAGCCTGTTTTTCCTTTGCCTTCAGTGGTTTCCAGCTTGGCTAATGAATAATCACAAATTATGCAGTGGTATCAGGCAGTCCTTTTAGAGGTGGCTCCCCAAGCATGAGTAGCCCAGGCCCTCCTTGCCTCAAAGAAAGAGCTGGAAGGGACCAGCCAGAAACGGTGCCCAGAAAGTTTATCTGACAGGTGAAGGATGGATGGGCAGGGACACAGTAGCTCTGCAGAGCGAACTTGGGCAGAATAAGAGAAAACTAAGATAAAAGCAAAGTAAAAGCACACGTTGCAGCTGGAAACACAGCGCGGGCTACCTCAGACAGGCATGACGGCGAGCTTTCGCTGGCGTCTGGTCTTCTTTTATGCCGGCCGCTTCTTAAGGGAGCTCGTGAGATGTTCCACGCACGTGGTCCTGAGGATTCCTTGGTGCTCTCCTGGAACCCTACCCCTGACGGGCCCTGCTCACTTCCCGGCCAGCCTGGCCGCAGCCTGTCTCCTGTGTCAGCCGTGAATTCCACATCTTGATCTATATCTGCTTTGCCAGTTAACGATGGTATAGCAGCTCAGGTATTTTATTAATTTTAAGTTTCATGATGCTGCTTCTACTGTTGCTCTGGATATTTAAGACAAGATTTGTGAAAGTGGTTTTTGGGGGCTTTGTTTTCTGTGGTTATGACTTAGTCTTGGAGATGCTTTTCCGGGACAAAGCACTCCAGGCCCACCACATTCCTTGTCATCACAGCTCAAGGCTCTTCGCTCCTCAGACTTGGCAACAAATGGAAATCAATCCACATCCCTGTGGGGGCAGGAAACTGGCCATGTAGGAAGGCAGCCTGTGGAGCCGAGCACCCTGTAGGGGCTTGGGTAACGGCTTCCAGGAAGAGACCGTGTAGTGGTCGATGGACCATGCCAACTCGAGAAGTTCAGAAATTTAACTAAATCAGTTCAGCAATTCCTAACCCTAGGATGTAAAGGACCCACCCTTGGGAAGCTCATCACTTAAAGGATATAAAAGGGAAATGAGGAAGGACGGAGCATTCCATTTTCTTTGATGGAAGAGCTCTAGTCTTTGCCGTCAGCCTGGACATTGTCTCCTGGCTTCTAATGCAGACTCTTCGGCTTCTACCTTGGATTCTTTAGCCTTCTGGTGTAGACTCACCAGCCTTCCATCACAGACCCACCGGCCTCCTGGTACAGACCTGCACACCACACTGCAGTGAGCTGCAGACCTTGGGCTGAATTCTCAGCCTCCAGGGTGCAGAGGCCCTTTGCATGCTCCCTCATCCAACTCTGGGCTGACCATCTGTAAGCCAATCTTGTGATTGCTTATACATTTGTGCATCTTGTGCTATATCTATTTCTATTGTAAAGCCCTGACTGATACTGGATGAGCAGGGTCTGGTGTCCTTCGGTCTAAGTCTCCCTGCTCTCGGTCACTTCAGGAAGCAACTGCAACACATCATTCACATTTTTCCTCTCTTAGATCCCCTCCAAGAAAACTGTTCATTTGAAGCTTATACAGGAAAGGAGAGAGAGAGAGAGAGAGAGAGAGAGAGAGAGAGAGAGAGGAAGAAGAAGGAGGAGAAGGAGGAAGAGGAGGAGGAGAGAGAGGAGCAGAAGGGATGAGAGGGGAGAGGAGAGGAGGAAAAGGGAGAGGAGGGGAAAGGAGGGAAGGGGAAGTAGAGGCTACTGGCACAACAGATGGCCAAAGCTTTGGGCCAAGTCCCCTGGACGCTAGGTCCTCCTTCGCTTTTCCTTTATCTGTGCTCACTGCATGAACTTTTTTATTATTCTAAATGGGGAGTGAGATAATCTTGGTTTCTCAAAGTGCAAAGGCTAAAGCTACTGATAAACTCCAGCCATTAACAGGGAAGAGACGCCACCCAAACTGCCAAAGCACCGTGATCTCACTTCCTGCACAGGGTCCTGTGGCCTCACCAGCAAAAGCGAAGGCCATGGGCTGGGTCTGCCCCTGGGCGAAGGTAGAGGTCATCCAGTCATTGGAGCAATCTGGCTCAATTCTCTCTCTCTCTCTCCCCTCCCCTCCCCCTCCCTCTCCCTCTCTCCCTCTCCCTCTCCCTCTCCCTCCCTCCCTCTCTCTCTCTCTCTCTCTCTCTCTCTCTCTCTCACACACACACACACACACACACACACACACACACCTAGGGCCATGCTAATTTTAAGGAAGACATATAGAAATATTCAGGGAGAGATCTTTCACTCCATGGTCTCTATTGCTGGTTATCTCTTGGCAGATGTGTGACCATAAGCCTTCCCAAGATCTGTAGTTGACATCTACAGCGCCAACCATGGAGACCACTTATAGGCTTGTTACAAATCAGGGGCCAAAGGGAATAACTTAGACATCCGTTTCCTCCCCAGCTGAAAGGTGTCTCGGGTGTGGTATAAAGAGCCTCCATGCATAGGCAGCCTCGACAGGGAGTGCGCATTCAACTCGACACAGGAATCGGAGTTTCTAAGGTGAGAACACTTTGGATTTCCTGAAGGCGTGGGCCTGGAAGCTTGTGGAGGCCTTGGAAAGAACAATGACATTTGTGGGCTTTTAAAGTTCTGAAATAGAAACAAGTTTTCAACTTACAAAGATGAACACATACCATCTCAAGAGTCACCATGCACTATCTGCGGGCATCACTGGGCAATGAGCCTGCCACCCACCCCAAGAGTCATCATGGGTTAGCCTTGACCTCCATGTGGCCTCTACAACTAGGCATTTTCAAAAGTGGTGGCAAGGGCTAGGCCAAAGCATGCATAAGATTCTTGGAAATCTCCCTGGAAAAAGGAAGCAGTGAGTGTTTCCCTTGGTGGGTACCCCCAGTGGGTAAGCAGGAATTAATGGATCAAGCATGGGATGGAAGAACTAAAGGAAAATAAAAACTGAACTATGTTTCAACCTTGACTCTCACTTGGGACTAAATATTTGCCCATAACCCTCATCCATATGGTGAAGCCCTAACCTCTGATGTGCTGGTATTTCCAGACGGGACCTTTAGGAGTCATGAAGGTTAGAGTAGTCGTAAGGGTGGGGCCCTCAGGCTGGATTAGTGACCTCAAAGAAGCTGGGTCTCCATCCTTAGCTGCATCACGCACCAAGGCTAGGCTGTGTGAAGACGCAGTGAGGAGGAGGCTCTCTGAATGCGAGCCAGGGAGCAGCACTCGCCTGACTTCAGGCCATCTGGTGCCTTCAGCATGGACTTCTTGATTCCAGAAATGTGAGAAAAGCAGACACTGTGCTGTTCATGCATGTAGTGCTCCATGTTTTGTTATGGCCACCCAACCAGACTAATGTGATTCCCTCCCTTCTTGCTTTTGGGACCTGTGAAGAGGAATATATAACTTCTCTCTATGGAAAGACAGCTGTTCCTACCTTTACCATTTCTGTACTACAAATATTTCTCCCAATTACTATACATATTGAATGTGGCAGTGTTTCCCACCTTGTGAAAAAAATCTGATATTAAACATTATTGCCTTTTCTATGGGTGGGTTTTCAGACTCGGGGAAATATCTGGTGGAATAGATCATTCAGCCTGGAACAAGGTGGTAAAAAGAGGGAAATGTGTGGCAAGAGATGTAACCAGGGATCACATCCAGAGAGAGTGAAGGTGGTGTGGGGGAATAAAGATGGGGTATGTAGGCATAAAGTCAAGCGGAAGGCCAGAGGGATTCACTGAGCTCCAGGGCAGACAGACAGTGGCCACGTGGTGGAGGTTTCTTACATGGAGGACTTCTGAGGAATGTAGGGTCCAAGTCAAGGCCCCTAAGTCAAAGAGCCCAGGAACACAAAGGCTGTGGTGTTGGGCCAGCCTGTGTCTTGGGTTTGATGTTCTTCAAGGCGTCAACAGGAAGCAAGGTCACAAAGACAGTGGACAAACCCCTCACAACCTTCTTCTCCTGCCAGTGGGGGTCCCACTGTCCACAGGGTTCTCCAAGCTGGGATCCTGGGGGCACCACGAATCTGTTCCCCTTCTCCCCTCCATCCAACTACGGGATCCCGTCGCAGCAGCTATTTGCATAGTAGCCTTGGGACCTCCAGCCAAAGGGAGAGGCCACCGGTGCTCTGGTGGGAAACTGCCACACGGCCAGGCACAGTCCTGGCTCTTCTTTTCTAGCTGTGTCAACATGGGCCAGGGGCACAGGGACAAGGTGTTATTGTCTTCACCTGCAGGACAGGGATAATAAAAGAACTTGCCTGACCCAGTGCCAGGCACACAAGACAGGCTCAGTATGGGGCTGCTACTACAATGCTATGACAGTGCGAGGTGTTGGGGATGTAGCATGCTGGCCTAAAGCTGTGAAGTCCAGAATCCTTCCTCCACAGCAACAGAGTAAAGACAAACATCTAGGGTGTGAACTTCGGTGTGGGGGGAGAAGAGCACAGGAAGTGAGGGCAGAGCAGGCAGGGGGAGCAACAGAGTCCTCGATGGACAGGAACAAGGAGCCTGCCAGGTGGGAGGCAGAAAGTGGCCTGGAGGGCCAGCGGCATGGAATGCTTGTCCCCTGGGAGCCTGTCCAAGAGGCTCAGGAGTGGAGCAGGCTGGCAGGGCATGGCGAGTGTACAGGCAGAGGGAGCCGCGTGGTCTCCCAGGCTGCCCAAGATCCGCTCAGGCTGAGGAGCCTGGGGGAGCTGGAGCTCCAGACAATGCAACCAGGGTCCAAGAGGCAGGGTGGTCACCGCGCAGTGCACGACGGCTTTGCAGATGAGGTCGTGGTCAGGGACTTCCCGGTCCACAAGACTCCTTTGGTGCTTCGAGGCTCGAATTTTCTCAGCTCCATGCGTAAAATGTACTATGCATTACTTTTGGGAAACTGGAACGGAACATGCCTGATGGGGTTACTTTCCATTCCCCTGAAAACGTTGTGTGTGAGATCCATAGTGCTCCCTTCAGCACCACTTGAAGCTAGTGGAAACCCGAAACATGTTATAAAGGCACAACTGAAAGACATGCGCTATGCTAGTTAATCTTCTCTAACGCCGTGGTATTTGAACTGCAAGCCCCCTCCCCGGAGGAATGCTAGGAACAGTCAATACAGGCCAGCAACGCTGTACCACGCCACGCAGCTAATTACCTAGGGAGATTGCATTCAAATAAATTGTTTGGGAGGTTAGCGCAGTCAGGAAATGAGCTCCTCAGAGGTGATAATAGCTAAGACCCCCACTGCTGGCAGGCTAGGGTGGATGCCTTCCTCCCCCGGGCTGGCGGAGCTGCCTTTCCAGTAAGCCCTTCTGAATATCTGCAAGTTTAATGCACAAAAGCTTTCCTCATTCATCCTGCAGCCTTGACAAATGTGCTTCTGCTTACTGGGGCTTCCAAAAGAAAAGGTTAAATGAAATGGGAATGGAATACAAATACTTCTTCCTTGCAGGGCCTCCGTTCTCTGAGAGCTCAGGCCAGAACATGAACTTCCTTCCTGACCAAGAGGCAGCCTGCGCTGGTGCTCAGTGTTCTAATGGCCCGAGGCCTCCCCCAGGTTCCCCTCGGCCAGGGCGTGCGACTGCATAGATATTTAATCAGTTTCCACCAGGTTCCTGGAAAGGCCTTTAGCTGCAGCCGATGGACTCCTCCTCCTGCTGCTCCCGACCTCTGGAATATTCTCCCTGCACTGCCCAGGCAGGCCCAGCTGCTCCTCGAGGTGCAGCTCCTCACTCTGAGGGACTCGTCACCCTCCAGAGCTTAGCTCCATGGAGTCACTCGCACCCTCTTCCTGCCTGCGCCAACCAAGCCAACTACTTAAAGAGGAAAACAGGGCCATAGAGGCCGCAGCCATTCAGGAAAAAGAAGACCCAGGGTGGACGTGAATTCAAACACAGAGCCCAGCTGACTCCGCAGCTAGCATTCTGGTGCAGCAGGAAGACACAGCCCAGCAGTGAAGGAAAATCAATTTTTATTAATGATTTTGAATGTGCCACTGGGCTTGGGTTAATTATTTATTTGCAGGAGGGTTTGGATTTATCTCATGGATATGCCAGATTATTTGAAAAGGTTTTAGTGCCTCTGACCTATGATCAACAAATCATCTTAGCCATGTTTCATTCCACATACAAAAACCAGGAGGCAGCGATTGGTCTTTTTTCTAGTTTGTTCACCACTTCAGCTAATTATGAGGCTTGCTGTGGCTCAACACTATTCTAGGTCGTAGGAATAGAGCTCTGAGAAGCACCAGTGTTCTACTTTCATATAATTCTAACAGTGGGGACAATTCATGACCAACTAACAAGGAAAAAGTGGGTAGCCACCCTGGACAGGGTGTGATGAAATACCCTTTGATTGCCATCCTTTATCTCCCTAGAAGCCACAGCACCAATTTAACCATGAGAAAAACACCAGACTAATGCCAACAAAAGGGCACCCTACAAAACACTTACACAGTACAGCTCAACACTGCCCAGGTAGCCTCGCACAGCGGAGCACTCCTATAATTCCAGCACTTGGGAGGCCGAGGCAGGGGGTTATGGTGAGTTTGAGGCCAACCTGAGCTACTTAATGCATTCAAAGCCCATCTAAAAAAACAAAAAGCAAAAATTAAAAAAAAACCTGTCCAAGTCATCAAAAACAACATTTGAACACTTGTCGTGGCTCAAAGGAGCCCAAAGAGGCCGTAACGCTCCTGGGTGGTGTCTTAGCTGAGAAAAGGGCAGGAGGCAAACACCAAAGAAATCTGAATAAGCTGCAAACTTCATTTAATGAGGAAAAATGAATATGAATCCCATGATTTCAGGCAGGAGTGGATGTGATAAGGAAGATGAAGGGGCTCAGTGCTGGAGAGTGGGGAGTCAGGGATGGCTCACCTGCGAGGTGGCAGTTGAGGTCCAACATGAGGGACAAGAAGCCACCCCTCTGCAGAGCAGGAAGGAGCGTCCGAGGAGCAGGCAGTAGAAAGCAAATAGGCCTGGGGAAGAAAGGCCCATCTTCTAGGGCCGCTGAATGAGGTGACCTGGCGTTAGAGCCACTGAGAGGTTTCAGCAGGAACATTTGGTGGGAGAGCCAGCAGGCTTACTTTGGAGTTAGGGTGGGCAGGGGGGTGATGAGGGAAAACATCAGGAGAATGGCAGGCACCCCTCAGACTTCTTGCTTATTGTAAGACTCTTAGTGCAGATTTTATGTGCCACATATGAGTACACTTTTGGCTGTAAATAACAGGACACCCCACCTCAACCTGGCTTAAACTCTTGGGAATTTCATGCCATGCACGAGCTCAGTGGCACAGCATCTTTATGGTGGGGCAGTTAGTGGCTTTGCAGCATCAGGATCCAGGTTGGTGGCATATGGTAGCTAGGCGTCAGCATTGCTCTCCCAGGGGCCTTCCTTGCGGGTCCAAGGTGGCCACAGCAGCTCTCGGTGTCATGGGAAAGCAAGCCAGTGACAGACAGGGCCAGCCAAATAGTTCAGTGGATTAAAGCTCCTGCAAGACAAGAGAGGGAGTGGGTGAAAAATATTTATTTTTATATATAAACAGGATGTTTTGTGCAACTGTACTGTACATTTCTGGTGGTCTCTGAAAGGATCAGTTAATGTTTTAATTTCATCTCCTTTTTTAAATTGTTTGCAATTTTTCTCTTAGTTTCTTATGGATGTCTTTCTTTATTCATGCAATTTTACTTGCATATATCTGGTAATATGAATAACTGGTTGAAAGATAACACTATGTATTACAGCAAATATTGTGAAATTCATATTACTTTGTTAAATGAAATTCTGTATCACTTGTATTTTTTTCTGTTTTAATTCTAATTTGTAACCTCTTTAAAAATAAAAAAATAATAATAATAAAGCCCCTGCAAGCAGGCGCAGGGGCCAGGGGTTCAATCCCTGGGCCTGCGGTGCTGGCTCCACCCCCTGATGCGCGTTCAGATGGCAACTGAGACTGGGCATGGTGGCTCGTGCCTATAATCCCAGCTCTTGGGAGGCTGTAAACAGGTGGATCACTATGAGTCAGATCTAGTAGTGAGACCCTGAACACCCTGTAAACCCTCCCACTCACCCCCCCCAAAAAAATATATATATATATAGACGATGACAGCTGGAAACACAGGCCTCCCTTCCAGCAACTTCTTGCACGTTCTGTGTCTATTTCTACACCAGTAGTCAGCAGGGAACATGAGGTTACTATGGCTGACCTCAGCTACCCAGGACTCATCCCTAGTAAGTAAGCTTTTCGTTTCCTCTGAGGTATACTGCACTGGACAATTACAGGTTCTGTCAGGAAAGGTGTATTAATGGGAGGACGCATGCTGGAAAAGCAACTAAAACCTCCACTGCATGATAGGCACATGGGGCGGGGCCATTCCAAAACCCACTATAAATAGCAAGAGGCACAGAAAACATAAGGTGCAGTATTATTTCATTCTGGCTACCATCGTAATATATTCATTGCAACTACAAAAAAGTCCTAAATGGTATCGGACACTGATAAAACTCAAAGGTCCAAGAACTTGAAGTTCCTAGAAAGCTTAATTAGAACAAGGAAAAAAAAAAACCTCAGGAAACAAAAAAAAAAAATGATGTTTATTTATACCCACAATCACTAAGCATTTCTGATGTGTCCAACACTTTCCTACCTAGTATAAATTATATCATTTAATTCCCAAGACACCTTATAATGAGCTTTTACTACTACGTTTTCACTTTACAAGGGAGGAAATGGAGATTGAGAAGTTGTCGGGCAGCTTGCCAAGGTCGCACGTCGAGCCAGGATTTGAACCCAGACAGTCTGGCTCCAAAGCCGGCTGCCTAATCGCTGTGCTTCCTACCCGGCACGTGCTCCATCCAGACTCAAAAGTTCAAACTTCAGGGCAGTGTTTCTCAAGTCAACATCCTCTTGGAAAAACAAAACTGTCTTGTTCTTCTGCAAGAGATTTTGATTGCATTATTTGTCTTCGTGTACGCGACCGGCAGGCATTGCCTTTCCTTTACCTACATAAAAGTGCATCATGAAATTATAGTACCTGCACTTTGAAAGGCTCCCCCCTTTCCTGAGGTCCCCACATGCCTGGTCCCTGAAACAGGCAACCTTGGGGGGTGGGGAGGGGGAGGATGTGAGCTGCCTTTCTACAGCACTTGAAGAGAGGGAAACCTAAGGACCCTCAGACGAGAGGGGCCCTGGTCCAGGCGGGACTCTGATCCTAGGGCCCGCCTGTCTGTAACCTCTGTGAACCAGATTCTTGCTCAACCCTCTGGAACTGCAGCTAAGCAGGTCTGGTCTTGGGGTCAAAGATCTTGTAGAACTGACTTCCTACTGTGTGAGGAGTTCAAGCCACTAAGCCTGTGTTTTGTTAAGTGGAGAAAACATATCATCTTTAACATTCCTAAGAGTAAACTAGTTGTGGGTCAAGTATGTGGAAATGATTTTATTTCTCAAGTCAGCCCCCAAGGAATACAAAACACATCCTCATCTCCTCCAAGACAGGTGAGCGTGGAGGGCTGCTTTTGTTTGTTCCTGTTCTCTCTTTTAACATAATTATTTCCTCAGGGCAAAGGCCACATGGCTAATAGTCAGCACCCATGGGCAATTGAGTCATAGGTACAGTAGATAAAACATGCAATGTCACCTTGGCCAGCTTCCCCGCTAGCAGTAGAAGCTCCACTCATACCCACAGCGCTGACCCTGCCCCCAGATCAGCAGTTTATCTGTTTCCCAGTTAAAGATCACTTCAAATTGCCATCCGGACTGCAAATATTAAATGGGGCAATAAATATTAATATCCCAGCTTCTTGTCAGCTGGCCTAGGCAGGGACTTGGCCTGGCCCCACTCGGGCAGAGCAGAAACCTGGCATGGCCCTTTCTCCTGCCCACTCAGCCCCGACTGGGCTGCGGCTCTTGGCCGTGAAGTACTTTGCATGGAGTCTTTTGCAAATGAAAGAACTTAGACAATTTTCAAACTTATGCCAGTATTTGGAGATCACCTTCTTGTTTCCGACTGTGCTATGTAAGACACTGTTGTTCTGTGTTATCACTCTTCGAACTGTCTCTAAGTTGCCACAGTGGAGAATTAAATGAGTATCATTAACTACATGGTACACCCAAGTAGGCTAGAAGCCTTCATACTTGTGGTGGTGGTGGTGGTGGTGGTGGTTGCAGTTGCTATGGTGATGGTTGTTGTTGTTATTGTTACTGCTGCTGCTGCTGCTGCTGCTGCTGCTGCTGTTGGGGTGAGGACCTGACTGGAGTGCAAGGCTATCCATCCAACCTCCGTGACAGTTCCTGTCCATGGAGGCTGTCTCTCCTCCTCTCTTGGGCTGTTGAGCTCCTGTCAGGCGGCATCCACCATTTCCCTCAACTTGCTCCTGAGGTAAGAGCATTTCACCTCATACTTTTGAAGAGTATTTCTTAAGCCATGATCACCTGAGGGAATGTTAGCCGTCACCTCCCCTTTTCCCTTCTGACTACAGGCAGTCTGGCTGTCGCCCTCCTTGGGGTCAGGCTGTCTCATTGGCAGGGAATCATGGGAATTTCCGTAATTTGCTGTATGGACACTTGCCAGCTTCACTGTTTGTCAAACACTCTTCACAGAACAAAGACCGCTGGGCTCTGCTGAAGTAGCAGCCTAAGCTCTGAAGGCATCTCACCTGGGTAGAAATCTAGGCTCTCGCTTTGGACAAATTTCTTAATCTCTTCTGTCCATCACTGACCTTTAATTTTTTCACAAAAAAAGGAAGGAAAATAATTTCTAGGATTGTAGTGAGATTTAGGAATAATGTCTATAATACACATAGAACACTGACCTGACAAACAGCAAGTGCTGCATACACGGTAGTGCTCGTACAGTTTCTTTTCAGCTTTTATACCACAGATAAGGCTTTCTTTAAGTTTCTAAAAGTGTTGCATTCAAAACTATGTACAAGCCATATATATGGGCCCAGCCACTTGAAAAGTAAGGCAAAAATCTTGCTTGAGCCCAGGTTGGAGATCATTGGAGAGCAGTTTGGGTAGCATGGTAAGACGCTGTCTATAAAATAAACAAGGAAAGAAGGGGAGAAAATCATCCTTGTATACATAAATTCATACTCACGTATATTAATATATGCACAGAAGAAAGGAAAATATTGACATTTTCCATTGACATTATTAATATTGGCATTAATAACTTTTAATTCAGTTACTAGTATTTATATTTATTTTAATGCTAATTTATGTTTCTATTGAAATATTTATTTTCCCACATTAAATTTCAGTCACTCCAGTGATTCCTGATGAATATATTCTCTTTTTGCTCCCCTCTTTCACACCAGGTGTGAGCATGGTTAGCCCTTTAATTTTAATATGTTTGTATTTATGCATATTTATCTGAAGAAAACATAGTCTTATCTTACATTTTTTGCGTTGAAAGGCATTTCACATATGTGCTATTTTATAATTTGCTTTTTTCATGCAACAGAATATTTTTGAAGTCTCACCATGCTCCTCCAAATAGATCTAATTTAATTCCTTTCAATGGCTATATTTTTATGTGACTATACCATGGCTCTCGCATAATGATTCTACTTAGGGTGGACCTTCAGGCTGTCCTCCCTTGCCCCATGCACACCCCGTGTGTCTTCTCTCCTGTGCACACGGAGGTGTCTTTGATGGAGCTCCTAGAATATCCTAGAAGACTAGGCATACGGTTCACCCTAATAAATACTTGTCAACTACCGATTGAATGACCATCCCTCTTCTCTAGCATTTAGAGTTTGTCAACAGTGAGGCTCAAGGGCTCATGGTGGACTTTACTGGCAGAGGGGACAGCCATGTTTTTTTCAGTGATGTCTGGCCAGGCTGACCCAAGAGTTTTCTGTCCTGCATGGCTGCTCACCATGATCTGTTGACCAGCGAGCACCAACCACCCCTGGGACTCTTAGCTCATGCTCGTTGGCATTTTCCATTTGCCAACTTCACTGATTTCCAACGTGAGACATATAAGATAAGAAGAAAACACAGGGAACTCACGCTGCTGCTTCCAAGGTCTCTGATCTTCTTTCTTCATGGTCTGGAACTGCTTTGTATAAACTGTCCAGAGGCTCAGCTCTACTTACCAGGAGCAACAGAGAGAAGCACCTTACTTCAGCTTTCCGGAAGCAAAACACTGACTCCATTAATTTCATTCACTTTTTGCTGAGTGAAGCTGCTTATAATTTTGCGTGTTCACTGGACACTTGATTTTCATCTTCCAGACTTGCCTGTCCCTTCAAGGCCAGCCCTCTCTGTCCATTGCCCCTCTGGGTTGATTGTTCCTTTGTCACTAAAGAGCTGTGGCAAATCTTTCTACATCTGTTACTGACTTTTGTCTTTATGTACAGTGCTTCTGTCCTACTGAGACTTTTATAGTCTAATGAGTCAGCGTACTGTGTGATGACGTGTAAATACACATCAGTGGGAAGGTGAAGTCCTGTGTAACCGTGAAAGGGGATGCTTCACTGTAAATCAAGAAAGAACTTTTTTATCTTTTCTCCATTTTCAGTATGCTGAGAGCATAAAGCTTTGGAGCAGAAAGCACTCCTCTGCCTTCTATATTTCCTCCCAAAAGCATTTTTAAAAAAATTCTCTTCAAAGCTATGTCAATTCTTTTCTTCTCACGGCATCATTTTATGTTTCTGGTATCATTTTATTGTTTTTATGTTGTTTGTTTTTTAGACAGGGTTTTGCTATATAGTCCAGGGTGATGTTAAAATCACTGCATAGTCCGGGCTGATCCTGCCTCAGCCTCTTACAGGCGTGCGCCACCTCACCTGGCTCTTTTACATTCTTTTTCTTTTTTCTTTACCTTATTTTCATTGAATACAGATAGCTCCATATAGACTTTTTGCTTGCCAAAATATTACATAAGTAGGTTTTCTTTTTTTTAAGTTTAAATTATGGACTCTATTGTGACAAATTAATTGTACTTAATTCTATGTCAAGTTGTTTGTGTCTGCCCGTCTTACATAAAATATTAACACAGAATAATAATAAAATACATATGTTTTTGCTCCTCAAAACTCAACCTTTTTTAAAAAATCACAAGTTTTAACTCACGTGGTACTACTCAGTGCCATCTGCTTTCCTAGCCAAGAGCCATATAGATGTTGGGAGCAAGGTCAATTTTACTCGTCTTGTCACACAAGTGCTTGTCTTGATTACTTTTCTCGTTGCTGAGACAAAATACCCGAAGCCCAAAGTTAAAGAAGAAAAGTTTATTTGGGCTCACATTTCGTAGTGGTTCCAGTCCACAGTTAACTGGATGGAAGGCAAGGTGGTTTGGCAGAAGAGAAGAAGTCCATGGCAAAGCAGGGCACGCAGAGGCAGCAAGCAGCAGCAGCCTGCCTCTGCCTTTTATCTCTTCCAGGGTACTCACCCTTTGGGTGGTGCCGCCCATACCCACCGGAGGCCTTCCCATGTTACACACCCAGAACTGTGTTAAACCTATCAAAGGACTGATTTAGTAATGGCACACCCTAATTTCAACCTCACATGCCCTAGATCTATCTACCTCTGAAAAGTACCACCAATAGGCTTTAGGGAAGATCTAGATACAACCACATCAACATTTGTCTCATGGCAGATTTCAGTGTAACCACCTAAGTAGAGCGAGTTCAAGACCTGGAGTTCGCCCAGCACTGTGCCCTCCCTAGCACAGTGCTGCTCACACTCCAGCACCATGCAATCAAGTCAGGAAAAACATCGCCAAAATCACACAGCAAAGCCAGGCATGGTGGCACACACCTGTAATCCCAGCACTTGAGAGGCTATGGCATGAAGATTGATGTGAATTCGAGATCAGCCTGGGCTACAAAAGTGAGCTCAAGGCCAGCCTGAACTGCATAGCGAGACCCTGTTTCAGAAAGACAAAAATAACAACAAAAGTAATACAGCAATGTTAAAGGTTTGGCTCGTGTGGGGCCATGCTGCTTGCTGTCCAGGGCTGCTTGCTGCTCAGGGGCTGTGCATCTATTCTAACATCTTCTGAAAGCTGCTCTCCAACCTTAGAAATTCTCCCAGCTCCAGCCAAGCCACCAGGCCATTGCTTCTGGTGAGGACAGACTGCCCTGCTTTTAAAATTTCTCCTGGCTCACAGGCCTCACCCTGGTTATGAACTGCACTTCTGTCTTAGCCTGATGGACTAAAGTAAGAGTTTCATGAGCAGATGTGATGTCCACTTTTGCACACTGGGATTCCTGTAACCATTAACATCCTGGATAGCTTTTCTTTTATTTCTCTTCTCTTCCTATTCTGTGAAGCCCCATTTGCTATTAGGAAAGAGAAAAATTGCTGGTGATTTTTCCCGGTCATGTCCCTGTCCCCTTTTAAAGTCAAGGAGAAATAAAATGGTGAGCAAACTGGTTTACCTCCTCTAACTGAACCTTTACCCTGATGCCGAGTAGTCACTTCTTCTCAGGAAAGATGCACGTCGCCTGCACTGTGGGCAGAAGCCCCACTCCCCAAGTGGAAGTAGGATGAGCAAGGGCAAGAAGAGCACTTTTTTTTTTCAGATTGTTATCATTATAGAGCTATGTTATCTATGTTATCATTATAGAGCTCTTTCTAGTGGTTTTACACTGTGCCAAGCATTAACTTCATCCTTGATTTCTGATATTTCCCCAAATTGAAGCACTATTCCTACATGATTTCATTTACTTATTGCTCATTTACTTTCATGCTATAATTCGAGTGTAACTTCAGGGTTTGTTCTCTCAAAGGTTTAGGTTGAAATTTAACTTCACTCCAAGTGTAGGGCCACATGTCTGTAATACCAGCACTTGAGAAGTTGAGACACAAAGATTACTTCAGATTCAAGACCAGCCTGGGATACAACATGGGATCATCTCAAAAGAACTTCCAATAAGAAAGAAAAAGAGGAGACCTCCTCTGGCCTACCCCAAGTGCAGCCTGTCCAGCAGCCAGGCCCGCTGAATGAGTGAGACCTCTTCCCCTGGCCCGCTCACAGCGCAACCAACCCAGCAACCAGTCCTGCCACATGAGTGACACCTGCTCTGGCCCACAGAAAGTGCAGCAGAAGCAGTAGCCAGGCCCATTGTGTGAGTAAGACTCCCTCCCCCAGCCCAGAAGCAGCTTAGCTGACCCAGCAGCCCGGACTGACCAACCAACCCGCAGGCACACAGTTCTGCACCAAAGATCACTGCTATACAGAATGATACAGACAAGGAGCAAAATGTAACCTCAGGTCCTGAGCCTACCTATAACAAATACAGGAGACACTACCATAGAAGAAAATGGGAATCATGCAGCTGAAATCTCTGAGTACTATCTGAAGTAAACAAACAAATGCAGAAACATATAGTGGAACTCGGATTGGAGATAACCTCTGAAGTTAAAAAAGAAATCTTTGAATTACTAGTAAAAAAACAGCTGCAGAAAGGCATAGAGGGAATCAGATCAGAAATAACATCTGAAGTACAAAAAGTCATCTCTAAATTAATAGCATCTGAAGTAAAAGAACAACTGTAGAAAGATGGCGAGGAAATTAGAGCAGAAACAACCTCTGAAGTAGAAAAAGAAAG
>PVKN010011743.1:0-21371 GCA_004027915.1 Capromys pilorides
GTAAAGGATGTTGTCCATGAGGTCCTTGTAGGAAATTAACAAAATTTAATTACTGAATGTAGGGAATGAAATCTTTTCCAAGCAAATGGTATGGATTTAGGAAAAGATTATCAGAGAATTTGTAGAATATTGGTATCGATTTGTAGAATATCAATATCAATTATTTATTAAATATAAAAATTACAGTGTCATATGCAGAGAGATATACTGTAATACTGTGTTTTCTTAACATGGGAAGTCAAAATATTGAAAAGATATATATAGGTAGATACATAGTTAGATATGATCTTGTATGATACATGTTGATATATAAGACATATATGATTCAGTTCAAATCTTATCAGACTCCAAATGCTAGTTTTTAAATGTGTAGTTAAATATTGAGGTCAAATAATGCATTTAATTTAAGATTATAAACCGGAAAAAGTAGATGAGAATTTTGTCCCTATACAGTGCATATAAGGAAATATCAAGAAATCTTTGACCAAATAGAACAGGGAAAAGAATATAGTAGCCCTACTATAGAATTGGACATAATGAAACCATAGTAATTAAACTTGCCTGTCACGTGTAATAATGTGTATGAAGACTGTGCATAACACAACGCCAGTCACGTGATGTGAACATTTCTAGGATGAACAAGGGAAGCAAGGTAGAAGTCAGGAAGCCTGCTTCTAGTCACATGTCTTGAGGAAGTGACCTTCGGAGGCTCCATTGTATTGTCCATAAGAGGGGTGCATTTCAAGACCACTAAGTGTTAACTCTTTCTGAAAGACCTTATGACTCACGAGCTCACTCCACCGTGCCAGTCGCCACATGAGCACATTTACTGTGCTCAGTGTTGCAACAGACCCGTCAACTGAGCTGCTCCAGGGAGTGTCCCGTAGACTCAGGAGAGTGTGGTTCCTGTGTCCTACCCCTGGGAAACCATTCAGCTAAAGAAAGCCACCCCAGCCCAGCACTGTAGGCACTTCTGATTTATTATACACAAATAGCTGGAACAGACCAATTGGTGACAAGCATGATCAAATATTAGCTAGTGATGGATTACTCCATTGTGTAGACCATGTGACTGATTGAAATGTTAAGATGTACTTGGATTTGCTTATGGAGCCAACATGCCGCTGGCTGAAGGTTTTTCCTTTCCCACTGAGGTGGCAGACAGTAGAAACAGACTGAAGGCAACAGCGTTTAGACTTAAACTCCTCCATCAGGTTAGAAAATAGTTTTAGATGATACATGACTGGGGATTTAGAAATTGTAGTAATCTACCATCAGTGGCAGGTATTAGCCAATGTCAGGTGCCATTGCTTCATTTCTTTTATCAGTATTAAGTTAACTGGCATCACTTAGATGTAATAACTACATTCATCAGAAGGAATTTGTGCTTGTACATGGTATATCTTGGTTCTTCCTTTTGTCTATTCCCCTCTGCTCTTCTCAATTCAACCCCCCATCTAAAGCTTTGTTTTCATTTTATCCTTCTTTTCGCATGTTTTCTTCTTCCTTTCTCCATCCTCTGTCCTAGTTCCCCTTTCTGTTTGAATAGTTTCTCTTCCTGTTAGACAGTACCTATTATACATTTTGTTTCTTTGTACTTTCAGCTTCTCACAACGAAGACCAAGTGATGTTTTCATATTTGCTTGTTTACACACTTTGCAGGATGGTCACAGGGTCTATCCATTTAGCTATAAATGGCTCAAGTTTATCCCCACTGTGGATGCGTAGTGGTCTGTAAAATGAACATTCCTGAAGAAATGTTTTGTTGTGGTTCGTATGCCTGAGGTTTACTTGCTAAGCAGGTAACATATCTACACCCTTTCTGCTAACCTGTGGTAGTCATTTAACTGAGTGACCCATATGGGTAGCTAATATGTTGCTATGTTTTATTTTTGATACTGTTTTTGCCCTGTCACACTGCCCTACACCCCCAATTCTTTGCCTTCCTTTATTTACCTTTTTCCCCTCTATTTTGAGGCATTGACATTTTTGTATATTTTGTCCCAGGATCTAACTGTGCTGCCATGGCTGGCCTCAAACGTGTGACCCTCCTTCCTCAGCTGCCAAACTACAGTAGCTAGAATTACAGGCTCATGGGCCAAGTCCACTTTGTTCTTACCACCTTTGAGCTGTGGTATGAGTTGAGTGTACCACCACTTTTTAGGCATTGTGTAAACCCTAAAATGTGTGTCAGTCAGTTGAAATCACTAACCACTTACTCTGACCACCATAGTTAGGAAAAAATACAATCATACTTACCACTCTCTAGGAGTAGTACCTTTTACCATGTTGGCCCACATGCAGAAATTTCAGACCTCTTAGGAACCAGAATTATATAATTTACATGATTGAAGAAACAATACTGTATCTAAGAAATGAACAAGAACTGAAAAAGCGATGGTTGGTTTAGACTTTGTATAGGTTGGTTTTCTTTAGTATGTTGAAAACTCAGTGGGAAAGGATTTTTAATGATCTTTGCGTTGCTTTTATTTACATCATGAGGGGAAGCCTCTGAGCTTACTGCTGAAAAGTGACTACTCAAAAGAAACAGTGTTGAACACCAACCTGTCACACAGCTATTCAGGCATGGTATGATACTATGAGGCTAGCTACCACTGTTCCTTGAAAGAACCATTTTAACTTGACCATAACATGCCAGGAAAATACAGGAATATTTTCACAGCTCTAAATATTTAAGTAGAAAAGATATATGTGCCATTTTGTATTTCATTGTTTAGGTGACAGTATTTGCTGAGTCAGAATAATTTAGAAAAATAAAAGGGTGGGCAAGGGGGTAGCTCAGTGGTAGCATGCTTGCCTAACATACTTGGCTGTGGGTTTTATCCCCAGCTCTGCAAAACAAACAAATAAGATAACCAATACATATGACATTTGTCTTGTCATACAAATGGCAAGAACTCTAGAGTGATAATGAATTGAAGAAGTCTTGTGAGACCATACCCAAATGGATCTCCTCGATTGAGTCTTCCTAAGTGACGCTAAGGCTAGAATCTACACACAGATTCCTTGGAAATTAAAACTATTTCCTATAATAAATACAGATTTCTAAGTATATATAATCATTTCTGTTGTCTTAGCCATTGTTAGCAATGTGTTTTTAGACTGTTCTTTGTAATACTGTATTACAAATGGATGACATGTGCCTACCAACTTGTATTTATAATACTGCCATTAGCCCTGCGTTTATTTCACTAATGCGTGAAATATGTTTTTGAATTTTCACTTGAATATGATTTTTTATTGTTCTGAGACTTTAAAATATTAAAACGTCCTAACATGCTAAGACTACTCAAGGGCAATCTGATTTGGAAGGAGCCAGAAGTTAATTTTCAGTTGCATGTTTCTGTTCATCATCCTGCCACCAGAATTTATTTTCAACTTTCTGCAGTTGGGATAGTACTTGTTTTCTCTCGAAACTTCTATTGGGCCTGATATTTTAATTTAATGTTTGTATATCAGAAAAATGTTTCTACTAGTAAAACAATTAGAATAAGCTATTAATATTAATTAATGTTCATATTTATACCCATAATTAAGCTGTTTATACTCCCTCATCGCAGTAAACACTTTATGCAGGAGCAAGTATTCTGAGAATGATTTGGAAATTCACACTAGTGACTTTGCCCCAAGACTGCATGACCATCATTATATGGAAGTAATTTATCACATTTCTGTCCCATAACTGAGGTTATATTTAGGTAGGGCTGAAAGATGTTTAGTGTCTGCAGTATACACATTTTCATTGCATCAGTAAATTACAACAATCCACGAGGATTGTCCTAGAGCAATGATCTGCATCCTTTTCTCATTTCAGATTTTTATATCTATAAATTGTGTAGCTGTCATTTCCATGGGACAATCAGTAGTAAAAATAAACTCTTCCCACACCCTTTGCTGTATTTTTTAGTGTTGCTCTATGCTCGAGCACTTATTTTACCTCTAAGTGTAAACTTCAACTTACTTGCGAGATGCTTTCTTTGTTGTTTTATAGTTTTAAGTAGCACAGTAATTTAGGATAAGATACAGTAGTAGTCTTGATTTGATTTCTGTGTTATTAGAGCATGGTTCATGCAAAGCTCCTCTGGATTAAATGCTGCTTTTGTTTTTGTTTCCTTCATTAGGTGGAGTCTTTACATTTTTTAGAAGATGATGGCAATCAGATCTATTTGAAAAATTAAGTGAATTGATTTGACTGGAAAGCTGTTTCACCAGTTGCTCAACATTCAGCCAATAAGTAAGTTGGATCAAATACATTCTATGTGATTTGATTTCCAAGCTGTGAGAAAGCTGTCTGAAGCACAGTATTGAGTATGCTTACTGTGAAATTCTGATGATGATTTGAAGCCCTCAAAATCTCTGATCAGCCAGGGAGATAGCTCAGTGGCATAAGTGTCTCCCTAGCAAGTGTAAGGTCCTGAGTTCAATCTCTGGTACTGCCAGAAAAAAAAAAAAAAATCTGTGATCAATATCTGGGATATTATCCAATTGAAAATATTTTTAAGTCTTCAATGCATTTTTGGAAATACCATGATTTTAGCTGATCATTGGAAAATGTCATTTATAGTTTCAAGCCAATTGTATTTTATTCCTTTTCTCAAGGCGGTATTATGGATTAAATCAGACCTTGTGCAGGGAGAGCACAGGCTCGACCTCTCGACCTCTGAGCAGCTCTGCCACTGGCCAGGCCATAGGCCCCTTTACATTCACCTATTTGCTGGTGGTTTTCTTTGTCCTGGGCTGGTGGTGATTCAAGAATATAAGATTTTACTTTGAGATTTTTCTGTGTAATTTCATCTTGTCACATTCAGATCTAAGGAATAATGAATTTTTTTTTTTTTTGAGTAAGTTAGCATCTGTTTTTATTAAGCTGTTCTCGTTTTACATAAATTTTGGGCTCTTGACCTCAGTTTTTCTGTGGCCCTGGTTGCCGTGGAAAACTCCTGAGTTAGAGAACTCGGAACCAAGAGGAGTTTCAGCTCTTAGCAGATTATTGGTACTGCCAAAACAGAATTTAGTGGGAACAGGACTTTGGCTACTGTTAAAATGTCAGTATAGTAAAGCCTGCTCTGTCAAACAGATTTTTGGCATCAAGAGTCTAAATGATACTGATTTTAGAGGGTTAGGTTTTTTGTTTTTGTTTTTTTTTTTTAACTCAGGCAAACTCATGATTTAATTAACCCTTTAGACAGTGACAGAAAATGTGGAAAAAAATGTTTTCCTAACTTGGCTCACAAGATTTGAGTTTCTGAAATTCTAATTTTTTTTTTCATGATTCTCAGACTATGTACCTTGTTTCTTAATTTCCCTCCAAATATAATGGAGCTATTTTAAAACATGATGAGTGGTAATGAATATGGTGGAAAATGTCTCATCATTCTAGGAGCCAACTTTGAAGTCAAAGGAACCCATCTTAAGACTCAAGGTTGTAGGTGGGCTTTCAGGGATAGTGTTTCATAGTGTATGCACACCTGTGGTTGTTCTTAGCTTTGTCTAGAGCAATCTCACTTCTGCTAAGAGCCCTGGAGCCAGATTTGTTAGCATTGCTTCTGAGTAGCCAGTGAGAGTAGGAGCGGCGAAAGTATGGACCACAGAAAATCTTTTCATTCTTCCTGTAAAGTTCACAATTCAATCTCATTTGTCAAAAACATTTTTATTATCATGGGCACACAGTGTCATTTGGAAAAAAGATGTTTGGATGATTAAAGGGGTGTAAGGCAGTGAAGTGAAAAACCTTCCAGGAAGAGAGCTGTTCAAAGGCTTCAAAAGCAGATCCTTACTTTCTTCATTACCTGTGTTAGGTGCTAGAAAACAAACGTTAATGCTCTGAATCACCAACTGAAATGTCATTGTCTGCCATGTCTGGTTTTCTGTGTTCGATTCTGTGCAGTTGCTCCTGCAGTGGGTTACAGAGTTAGTATTTAGCGTCAGTTAGTGGCACCTCATTTACATTCCGTGTTGGAGACTATTTTCGTTAGGCATCTCCTGAGCGTGGACATGGCTAGTATAGTGAGTGTGGAGGGCCTGCTTGCTTGGTGTGCTGAGTGCAGGGATCCTCTGGCCTCAGTGGCTGCTCCAGGCCAACACGCTTCGAAATAATTGTTGTGCTAGTGAAATAAGAGTGGGCTTCGTTGGTGAGGTTATCTGAGGACTGCACACTTGCAGGTAGCAGAAGCCCATGAAATACTAGTACATATGGTGGTAGGGATCAGTGGCACTAGTAATGGTGCTGCAGTGGTTGTTTAAACCTAATAATTATATATTATTATTATTAGTTATTATTATTATTATTATTTTTGTAGTTAGTACAAGGTCTTTAGGGTCTACAGGGGCTCACTACACAAATTGGACTTGTAGTGATCCTCCCGTTTTCAACCTCCCAAGCACTGGGATTACAGGTCTAAGCCACCACACCCTGCCTAACAATTATATTTTAATAATCACGAGTGCTGGGTCTGAGGTCTGGGAGCACAGGCTTCACTGTGTAGACATGTGCGTTCTTCTCAGTCCATTTACATTTTTGGTAAGAAGCATTTCTTCTCACATGGGTAAGCTTGGTTCAGAACGTGTATCAAAGACATTATCAGCAACCTCTCTGTGCCTTATCACTAAACCTGGTCACTAATACTACCCTCAGGCAGGATTTTCTCCCAAATAATTTCTCCTATCGTGAATTGGCAGCACGTAGAAAATAGCTTGTCAAAAAAGAAAATCCTCAACCATTCAAATATATTCCCCTTTTACTTTTTTGTGAAATATAGTAAATATAAATTATTGAATCTTTACAGTGGTACTGTTTTTCTTCAAATAAGTGATGGTCTTTTTTGGCTGATCTTCACATTATTTATTTTAAGGTAATGTCAGCTGGAATCTGAGTCCTTACCTGCTCAGATTTCTGGTCTCAGATTCATATTCTGTAGTTGCATTGGATGTAATTGTTTAGGAATTGTATAAGTGACATTTCTTCTCAGGAAAGATGGTGGAAAAACTTTCATATTTATAGGACAAGTTCTGTGATTGAGGATCTGAGCTATAAGTGCAAAATCTTTTGAAGGTAAGAATTAAATATCACATAATTCATTTGAGGATAGTGGCTTGCAGGGTAGTAATTAACTTTCTGAGAATTACATAGTTACTACATTTAGAAAGTGTTGTGTGCTTTCATATGCTTCTTCCTTATTATTTACAACAATTAGGAAAATAAAGGGAGGAAATTTCACTTAATTCTTTGGACACGTTTTAGCTAGTTTTCTAAAGATCTGAACAGTGAGTGGATGAGATCTACTTGTGTTGCCTGTGGGCGTGGCATAACTTGTATGCTATGTCTTTCAAGTTGTTTCCTTTCATAGAAGGACATTGTCCTAGCTGTTCAGAGGCAGACAGCTTTTCTCTATGTATACCTTGTGTTTTCTACTAAATAAGGGGCATCCGTGTTTGTGTTGGAATAGCTACAAGCTAGTATGAGGCTCTGGATTCCAGGCTTATCCACAGCTTGACTCATCTGGCCTTGGTGTTCAAAAATTTCACTTGACTATATTTTCATTTCTGTGTTCAATAACTCAGTCTACTCATTTGTTCATAGGTCATTCAGTGAGTGTTAATCAAAACAGTAGTACAAGCAAAGCACATTTTGTCCTAGGAGCATTCCATAGCTGTCTGAAACCCTCATTGAAGATTGCTTGTTTAATCATTTCAGTGTTCTCTTCCTTCCCTCCTTCCTTCAGCTTACAGGTTAGGCTAGCCAGGTGGAGGAATGACTCATTTTCACTCTCCATACGTAGAAAACTCCACAGTGTAACAGAGAGGTCATTCAGCATGTTTTGATGACGATGCATGTTAACATTCAGGGAATAGTTTGTCCTTCATGAATGGTGCCTGTGTACGCAATCTCAGTGGAGGAAATACCGGACGTATCTATATTGTGCACACTTGATTTTGTGTGTGGGGAGACAATGGCTGTGTTACAGCTGAGTGATTTGCCCAGAGCCACAGCCCTCCTGAGTCATAGTGCTAGAATGGAACCCTGGTTCTTCTGCTTAGGATAGCATGTCACTCACCGGGAGCACGCCACTCTTGTCGATTGGCAGGCACCAAGTTTTGGAGCTTTGTGGATGTGGTTGCTATATTCCGTTTAGGATGATTCATGTAAGGAAATAGAAGTCTTCTTAAGGTTTGGGGGGAGAATCATATCTCACAGTGTGAGCTGTGTGGGACAAGAATGTGAATTTGCCGGGTCTCCGCCTGGCTTAACCTGTCTAATGATGCCAACTGTTAAGCTTATCCAGTCATTTCCTCTGATCCAAGAATCTCAAACTCTCCACCCGTACATTCAAAATGGCTTCTTGAATTCCAGCTCCCATGACAATTACAGATTTTACCATAAATTCCTAAATTATGTACAGTATTGGACAAAATTCTCCACTGAGATTTCCATTTCACATGTGAACTTGATATCCCATTGATATTCATGAATCCCCAAAAGACAAATTCACTTCCTCGGCTGCATTTCCGTATCATCTGTTTGCATTATTGGCTCATGCACTTTATGTGTGTCACAGTCTGGTTAACTCTTTTATTTTTAGGACGCCTGTCTTCATACATGATCTGATCTACCCTCAGATTCCACTTAACACTTGAAACAATTGCCACTTTTTCTATGCATTTTTGTGCTTGTGCTTTACAGCAATTTATGTGAGTTTGTTTTTAATCTCATAGGCCACTGTCAGCTCTTTGAGGATAAAAACAAGCCTTCATTTTTTTAGTGTCCTCTCGAGCCTCAGGCACTGGGTGTGCTGGTGCACCGCTGTAATCCTATCACTCTGGGAGTCTAGGCGAAAGGATTCCAAGTTGGGACCCAGGCTAGGCTACTCTGAGACTTAGACCCTGTCTCAAAATATAATTTGGGGATATAATTTAGAGTAAGGGACCTGAGTGCCAAATGTGCGCTCCTTAGTAACAATGAGGGCGTGATTAAAAATATGTAGATATTAAAGAAATATTGATGCTAATACAAAATAAAAATATGAAGTCAATAGTTTCCTTTTAAAATATATTTTAAAAGGTATCTGCCTGGAAACTGATACCTGGGCACAGCAGAATTTTAATCACATTAGTGACGTGAGTCAACAAGTCTGATCTATACTGGTAAATGCCCAGAGCAGTCATGAGAGCAAATCATAATGGTTTAGTGAACTTTTTTAAATGCATGCAGAGAAATTGCTCTTAAAGAAGAGTGACACTGTTCCTCACCAAACAAAACAGAACAAAAACCTCTGCCTTCCCAATAAGGATGTTCCATTGTTCTTGTCTTGGCTGCTGTACAGCAATAAAAATAATTGGAAAGATTCAGTAAGATAAATGGAGGCCCCTGAAGGTGCAGGGTGCTGGGAGAAGCAAGCCTGAACGCACTGAGTTCGGAGCTCAGGTGCGTGGACAGCAGGGCTGAGCTGTGAACTGGTCACTCCGCTCAGCCTGCAGGCCCCAGAGCTGTGAGGCCATTTGAGGCTTACGTTGGGAAGACGGATCTGAGGAGTGGTGTGGATGGTGTGGGGTGGAGCTGGAGCTGGGGTGGGAGGGGGGCGCAGCAGCCAGGCAGGCTCCGGGCGCGCTAACTTCAGTGAGCTCCAGAGCTGCCACCTCGTGTTGTGCCCTTTCTGTCTCCTCCCACACTGCCAACGCAACTGCTCTGCACAGAACATTGGAGTGCACACTGTCCCAGGCTCAGGGAATTCTTTCCGACTTAACTTCCTGTTGTCTCTTCCTCCTTCCCTCACATTTCAGGGTTTGCATCCTGGTGTCCTTTTCGGGTGAAATTGTTTTCCCTAAAGTTCTCTTGACACTTCCACAGGTCACTACTCCTGGTAATGGTCCCTGGGTCTTGTGTGCCCGAGGGCACTATGCCAGCCTCATCCTTTAGTGGAAATTTGCCAGCTGGACCGGGAGTCCCTTCCGGTCCCCTGACTGTGTCAGGCAGGTGTCGAATGCCTGAGTGGGAGTGCTGTCTAGAAGGACTGGCAGGCGCAGACAGTAGGAGGCACGGTACAGGAAGACATGGAATGATTGGGGTTGGCGCACGCGTGCGCGCGCACGTGCGCATGCACGCACTTGTCACAGAACATGGGTTTGTGTGCGTGCTCTGGGGGTGGGAGGCATAAGGCAGCTGCTAGTGATGACTGCAGGCTTTGAGCCTAGGTATTTAAATAGCGTGTTTAGCAGAAAAAGCAAGTTAAAGCGAGTCTGGTTTGGGTAGTAGCATGGTGAATTTGATGGTATACCAGTTGTGCTTGTGGTAAATGTAGGTAAAAAGCTTGAATTTTATTCTTTTTCTCAGAAAGACTTAGAGTTGGAAAGAAATTTTCAACTTGAGTTACCTTCCTTTTCTTTCTCTTCTTTCAGAGCCTTAGCTATTTCCTGAGCGCTTAGGGTGACTCGGGGTTTTCTCAGCCCTAACACTGCCAGCCCCCACCTCCCGAATCCAACTCCCCAGGCCTCGGACGTGTCAGAGTACTCTCAACAGCCAGAAGTGTGCCTTTCAGCCTCCTAAAATAAAAACATGCAGGAAAAATAGCTATCTTTTCCTTTTGAGGAGCAGGATCATTGCCATCTCACGACTTGCTGAAATAGCACAGTGAAGGAACATTTTTTGGCAGGCTGCAGCATCTCGGGAATGCACAAACACACATTTCTCCTTTTCTGTGATGTACAGGATAGAGGCAGTCTAGTTTAGGGAAGCAGGGGGAATTTTAATTGAATGCTCCAATTTTTAGAAATGCACTAGCTGTTGGAATCTAAAGTAATTCTTCCAGTTGGTATTATTTCTAACAACAACAAACCTTGGGCTCTTCAATTGGATGGCAACAATGAGGGAACTGGCTTCAACGTAACACACCCCATCCCCATCCGAGGTGGGGTTTATGGATTTCAGGAGAGATATTCTTGATTCATTCTGTTTAGGAGCATATAATGACCCCATAGTTATCATTGTCTTGATCTGTGTATTAATGACTAAAGTGAACTTTTAATACCTATAGAGCAGTAAATATATTTTAGATCTTGATCCATAAAAAGATTTCCATTAACAGAATGTATTGTGTACAAGTAAATTATCCATTGACAGTAGCAGAGCTTGATTCTGTCATCAGCCTTTAGTGGAAATTTTGAGAACACCCATCATCGCCAACGCCAACACTGTGTTGGCTTGAGCCTATATCCTTCTTACATGGTACTTGAGCTTTTTTGACTTTTTGTAAAAGCTGTAGTTTGGTTAAATGCAATGAATATTTATGGCAGTTCTGCCATGCACAATTTAGTATTCTGCTGTTGTAGAGGGGCATAGTGATCAGCAAGCTTGCGTTTTGGCCTTAAAGTGAGATGAGACTACTAAACAGCCTGACTGAGTATGAGAAAGCTTGTAGTAGGCCCCTCAAAAATGTCCAGATGAGCAAGGCATGGTGGTACACTGCCAACACAGCACTCAGTAGGCTAAGACAGAAGGAGTGCCGTGGGCCCGAGGTCAGCCTAGGCTACATAGTGAGTTCAGGACCAGCCTGAACTACATAGCAAGATCCTGACTCACAAATCCAAAAAATAAAAATAGAAATAGAACAGATTAAATTAAATAGTTTGTAAGTACAGAAGAGAAATATTCATTTTTTCTCACTGATATGTTAGGGTGAAGAGCTTAAGGATCAGGTAATATTTCCCAAGAAAAGAAACATGGGTAAGATTTTGATAGGTGGGAGAATTGCATTCAAACAAAGAAATTGCTTGAGAATGTGCTAGCCCTGAGAAGGTTTTGCAAGCTTAAAAACTGCAAGAATGTTGGACTCCCAGATTATTTTTCCCCAGTAAAGGATTTCTACGTTTGCTACCAATATCCCTCCCACACCCTGCTTCCCTTCCAAATCCTTTCCTGGAGCCCAGGCTGATAGCGGAGGCACTGGCTACACCTCTGGCTTGGGTCGGGAATTCCTTGGGCTCTCCTTGGCTCAGGTCCCATATGGAAAAAGATTTCCATGGAGAATAATCTAGGGAAGTGCGTGTGTGGGAACACTCTCACACATGCTGACACACAGAGGTCAGGCCTTTTCCTGTCCTCAAGGATATTTGTGTGCCAATAGCTAGACAAAACACACAGTCACACACAGACATGTGTCACACCCCACCTGAAGAAGCAAGGCAGCCGTGCACCTTTGAACAGAAGGGGGAAAGGATGCTACTGATAATTTAGTAGGAATAATAGCAGCTTATTAAAGAACAAGTCAGAAATTACTTGAAGCTAAATAGCCTGTTCCTGCAGAATGTTAAAGAGGTGAACTTTATATCATGGTTATGCTTGTGTGGTTTTCATTGTGTGTTTTGAAGTAATTCTTATAACTACCTGGGCACAATGAAAGATCTTTCCCAGAGGTATCCATATTATATTGCAGAGATAATTTAAATTATGGCATGCTACCTGTCCTGTAATTTAAAAGATACAGAAAAGATGGTAAAAAGGAGTGGTAGAATGGAAGAAGAAGCAATGGGCCCTTAATCCTACAGATACACAAAAATATGTGAGTGTGGTGATTGTGTTTTCAATTATTGGTCCACTCATTTATCCTTTGATTTCTTTGTTTAATAAACAAACACTTACTAAGCTCCTGTTTTATTGGGATACACAACTGAATAAAGACTGTGAAATTTAATTTAATTTTTTTGTCTTTTTGAGACAAGATCTCATTATACAGTTTAGACTGACCTTGAGCTCACTTTTGTAGCCCAGGCTGGTCTTGAACTGACACTGATCCTCCTGCCTCAGCCTCCCAAGTGCAGGGATTACAGGTTTGCGCCACTATGCCCAGCTAGACTGTGAAATTTTAAAGATGTATCCTCCTTCCAATTTTCCTACTTATTAGATGGACAGGTTGCTTGAAAGTACATTTTTGAGGCATGTATTAAATGTTGACTTTTTTCTCCCATCCTTTATGTCCTACCACTTTGAATCCTAAAGTATCTTCAACCTGTGAAAGTTTGGTCCAACATGTGGAATAGTGGAAATCCTCAGAGCTTCTGAACTGCCAGCCTTATGTAGTGGGCTTCATCCGTCACAGTCCCGGGATGGGCTTCCCTTTCCTGGAGAGCTGAGCTGGCAAGCTGTCCAGTCGATCAGCCTTCCCCCGCCTTAGCGAGCTCTGGGCTAGATCACCCAGCCTGTCTGTTCTGGGCACGTGGAAATACCTCCAGGGCTGGAGCACCTGGGCAAGCATAGTGCACATCTGCTCAGCCCATGACCCAGCTCAGAGGTGAGGGTGCCAGGAGACCTGCAATATGAAATCAGTCTCTTAGGACTTATTATTATTATGGCTTTTCTCCCTTTGTTTTGGAATTTCCAACTAGAGCTGTAGATGACAGGTTTGTGCTGTGCAGGAGTTATCCTATTTACATTCAAACTGGTTTATGTTGTAGGAGAAATCTGGCGGCAGGCTATAGTTTATCTTCCCTTCTTTGCTTTGCCACACATATTTGTGAATATTTGACAAAGCGTACCATGCCAAATAAATAGTCTCTAAATAGTCACAGTGCCACCTTAAACTAACAGGCCTGTGGGACCTTTGTCATTGAAGTGTTAACCTTGAATTCTTCTGTTTCTAAAGTCAATCAAAAATATTTGAAAAAAAATTTGCAAGATACATGCATAAGGACAACTTTCATTATGACATATGTAAACTTTGAGTTTTTATAGTTGATTAACTCAGTGACACATGTTTTTGTAGTTACTAAAGTATCTGAGTTAAACAGTATGTTAATTTGGAAGGTCATTCCGAATATTAAGACTACTTCAATTCAAATTTAGAGGATTTTTTTGAGAAAGATGCAGTGTTTATGTAGCCTTTTAAAACATTATGGAGACAAAAAATTCACTATGACATTAATTTCTAAAGAACATGCAGTTTCTGTATATGATACACACACACACACACACACACACACACACACATGTATGTACGTCTTATGTCCATGTTTGTGGAGGAAAGAATGAGAACTAGTGAGATATGTGCACCAAGATATTCATTCATTCTGCACAGGAATTGGTCCATTCCTTTTGTTCTTCATCCTGATAGATGCAAGATAAAGAGACTTCAGTGTATATTAAGGTGGGTCCTAAGCAATATGAAAATTTAAGATTCTATGTGAATAGAAAATTGCTACCTGTTCAGGAGGTATATAACAGCATCATTTTGATAAATTACTAAATAATTCATTACAAAATTCTCTTTGATCATTTACAAGTCAAAGGGATTTAATCTTTTTTGAAATATCTAGAACCATGTGTGCCTTTTTATAAAAAAATGTATTTGGTACAGGGCCTCATCATTAAGCAGCTCAGATTCATAGTGATGCTCCTGTTTTCAGCCTCCCCAGCACTGGGGTTGCAGGTGTGCACCAGCACACCTGGACTCTGTGGCAGGCTATGTGTGGGGGGTTGGGGGGTGTGTGGCATGTGGTGCTGGGGATTGAACCCTGGTCCCTGCACTTGCCTAAGCAGGCGCTTAGTCTGCTGAGTTATCTCGCCAGCCTCCATACGGGTATTTTAAAGCGTATTTGGCAAACCTTTGCTAGCTGATAGGAATAAGACTTGAAATAGATGGTTAACTTAACACCTTTTCTACTAGGTACAGTGAAACCCAAGCCATATAAAACTGGGTTATTCTCTTATTTTTTATTTTTATTTTTATTATTATTATTATTTTATATTTTAATACAGGATGTACAGAGTCTCACTACGTTAATCAGACTTGTAGTGACCTGCCTGTTTTCAGCCTCCCACAAACTGGGATTGAAGGCGCATGCTGTTTCACCCGGTCTCAGTCATGTCTCAGTGCGCCCCAGGGGCAGGCCTACAAGGCACGCCGGGGATCATACTCTGGCCACTAGGTCTGCTTAAGCAGGTACTTTAATCTGCTGAGCTATTTGACCCATCCCTCTCTTATTATTTTGCTATGATAGTCTTTTCTTCATAAAAATCTTATGTGCCTGTACAAATCTCCCAAAGTGAAAACACATATAATGAGTATGCACTATAAAAATGTAAAAAAGAAAAAGGTTTTATTCTTATGCTACTTAAACATATACATAGATATTTTTTCTGAACTAAGAATTAAATCAGAATACATTTATGAAGCTAATTTGAGTTACTGAAAAGGAATATCTAAGTCAGAAGCATTTCACTTTTGTGTTTTGAAGCAGCATCCTATTAGATACCCACCATGGGCTATAAAGTCTTTTTCCTCTTGGGATTTTGTTTAGAATACAGAAATAAACAGTACATAAAACTAAATTCAATTACCTATGTAAAGATATCTATTATTTTATTAATTAATTAATTTTTGTGGAACGGGGTTCGAACTCACGACTTTGCACTTGCTAGGCAGGCACTTGTGCCACGGAGCTATCTCCCCAGCCCCCTCTATTATTTCATTTTAAATATTTGTTAAAATTATAATATTTTGCTACAGTGACTGCTTTAAATGTATAATGTTGGTGCATTCTGGAAATCTGGTGAAACATCATATTAAAATAATTCCACTTCAGTGTTGGCACTGTAAATTGTTCTTCACAACAGATGCAAATAGTTAACATTTTCTGCATAACACATTTCATATCTCTTTTCTCCTGATAACATTGCTCAAACCCTCTCTGAGGTGTCTTATGGAATTAAGTTTGGAAATGTTCCATGTAATTTCCAAACTACTAAAATTAGACATGCCTGAGTTTATCCATTTAGTAGTAATATATAAAGTAACATAGGATGATTTTTGATAATGCAGTGATTTCTAAGTTTTATGTTCTAGCACTTTCAAAGCCTTAACAATGATTTCTTCCCAGAACAATATCGCTATCACAGAAGCAATATGAGCCGCTCACTGTGATGGGGAGGAAAGGCAGCTGGCTGGAAAGGCCATTGGTTGAAATGTCAGGAAGCCAGGGTGCTTGCCGTGGTCCTCGGAAAGACCTGCAGATGTTGGGCAAGCAGCCCAGCCTCGTGACTTCTCTAGTGCATTGCTGTGCATACATACACACTCACGTGCACACATGCACACGTGCGCGTAAGACTCGACTTCAGTGTACTTCTGCTGAGGCGCTGAAACTTCTCCGTATAGAACAAACGAGATTCCATACTTACCTTTAAACAAAAGTTATTATGGATTATTGGGAGAGTCAGTCCCCTAGCCCAGCTATGTAAGAAACATTCTTCTTCCACATGTCAAGATGTAGTCATATGAACTGATTAAAAACAAAACAAAAGTGTACAAGATTAACCCTTGAAGTTGAAGGACTAAATAATGAGCAAAAATGCAAAGGGATGCTTTCTGAGGCCTGCTTTGGTCATTCCAGTTGGACGATGTTGTTCATTCCTTCCTCCTACCAGACACTAATTTTCCAAAGTCTGCTAGGGAAGACCCTAAGGGATGTGGAGGTGGTAACATGTATGAAGCCAAGAACCTTAGAGTTGGGGAAAAGACAGAAGAAAGAGGCGCCAAACCAAGTCAGAGTCCCCTAGGTTTTATATCTGCTGATAGGGGAAGGGTATGCCCAGGTGGACGACAGGTACACCTCCTGCCTCCCTAGGCCAGCGGAACCATTGTGTTAGACAGCTACAAGTACTTCTGATGAGCTCTCTGAGGTTCTGGGTAAGAGTAAAGGTGGTGGTGGTGAGGAGAAGCCACGAATGGCACTGCTCCCCGGACAGCCTTAGAGGGCATTGGCAGCAGCCAGGCTTGGCTGGGGCCCTCGCAGCACACAGCCCGGGAGGTGGTCAGGGAGGCTGGCCTGTTTTGGGTCTGCAAGGTGAGAGTTCCAGTGAAGGCTCACAAACATTCTTCCTTCAATCAGTGGTGAGACCTTTTTTAGAAAGAGTGTGAAGTTACCAGGGATTTCCTGTGACCTGGCTGAGTGGTAGACTTGATGAAAAGAAACTTCTGGCTCCTGTTCATTGTTTTGAGCAATAATTAAATCTTCATTAAATAAAGAATTTGGAGTATCCTGTTAGTGAATTTTAGATGGGCCATGACTGACAAGTTTGTTTACTTTCATTGTTTATAGCCTTCAAATTTAAGCAGACTTTTTAGATTTTCCACTGTTTTTTTTGCGGTGGTGGGGTGGAGTGTGGAGGGGTTATTTTTAAAGTTTCTGAACTTAAAAAAGAAGATACATGTAGCATGGTTATGGCTTACTCTCATTCTCAACAACCTAAAAGAGTTTTCACATAAAATTTAATTGTATACAGAGTATGCAAAATGTCAACATGTTTTTTTTAAATCAAATATATAAATTAGAATAAGTAGAAAAATCCACAAGTATACAAAAGTAATTTTATAAAACATAAATTGTGACCAGGTTTTGTGGTGCACACATCTTCCCAGCGTTCTAGGAGGTTGAGGAGGGAGGACCACAAGTTAGTGCCAGCCTGGCAAGTTAGCAACTTAGCAAGATTCTGTCTCAGAATTTGAAAAAGATCTGGGGCTCTACCTCAGTGTCAAGCCCTTGGGTTCACTGCCCAGTACCACAAAGAAAAAACAACTGTAAAATATAAAATTATAAATTACACCTGAAAATTAAAAGGCAAGCAAATCTATGTTCTAATGCATATGTTAAACATTTTAAATCCAAAATTATTTAAACGGCTGACATTTTCCAGAAAATTTAACTAAGACCTCTGTTATTTTAAAAAAGTAAAACTTCTTAAAAGATGTAGTGCAAAATATTGATTTAGATGTCAGTGTAAATGGCACCGTGCTTCATGTGGTTGGCATCTTTACAAATTTAAGACTAAGAAATTGTAAAATATTCTTCAGATATCATGTTTAGTTGTTACAGATAGCTGCATTAATTTATTAATAATTCTAGAACCGCTGCTTAGCACCCTAAGAGAAACAAGAAAAAGATGCTCGGCACAGCCATACTTTGTGTTGTAAGAGTCTCTCGCCTTTGCATGCAGAGAGCAGTGCTCGGGAACTGTGTGTTTTCTTTACCTTAAGCATCAGGACTACTTAACTCCCTCTGCTGTTGAAATGGTGTCTAATTGCACATCATGCAACCACATAACTGACAAGCCTTCAGGGCATTCGCACTCAAGTTATTATTTGATTGGTGCAAAGATACGAGGCAAACGTAGCCTCTGGGAACTGAAGTAGTTGTAATCAGGGTTTAGGGGTAAAGGACAGCTGGATGCTGGTGACAGGGGTGCTGTGTACTTCTCGGTAAGTTTAGTTGGCATATATTCGTGGTGTGTAGATTTCTAAAACATGACACCCAAGGCAGGAACTCCTCTTGCCAGCTGTGTGAGCTCTGCTGGCTGCAGGGCTTCTAGGCATTAGCATTCTCGAGAGAAGCACCATCTGTAGGGACCACAGAGGGGTTCCTTCCTGAGACACTAGGGGGAGCTGGCACCGGAAGGAAGAAATGGCAGATGGCATTGTGACGGGCTGTCAGACTGCTTGTGGGCTCTTTCATTCTCCCTTGCTGAAGCCCTTGCTTGGTTGGGACTTATCAAGGGGACTGGAGGTCCCTGTGAGCAGGTGGGACTGGAACAGGAGCTGTGTCTAATTGGTGTTAATGCCCTGAAGAGGGATTTGCCTGTAGGCTGGGAGGGGTATGGTGCTGCTTGAGTAATTCATTTCCAAGTCAGGGAAGCAAGAGGGGAACACTCGTATGCTGTAAATCTCTTATTGTCCAGTTGTTGGGGATAGTTTCATTTCTCTTTGTGAGTATTTTCTGGGGAAGAAGCAAGCGACACAAGTCTGTCACTAATTTTTGACAACTGGAATTATAAAGGGATTTATTATTTACTTAAATTGTGAATCTTAACCACACATAGGCAGAATTCAGAGAATTTGGTTCAGAAAAAAAATGACTACCTTTTGATGACCTCTAAATGAACTTCAGCACTCCCCTTCTTATTAATGCAGGCAACAAATGACAGTGCCTTTAACAGTATCTGTGACAGTATTAGCAGTTGAGACGACAGGTAGTTTCACATCACCTTCCTGTTGGGGCTAATATTTCAAAGTGTTTCTGCGATAATAACTGCTCAAAATGATGATGGATGACAGACTTGTGCTGTGTGTTGCTCCTCGTTGTTACCAAATACACATTATTACTGTCCACAATTTTGCTTCATTTTTTGAGGTGGTTGTATTATAATTTATAATCCAAGGTGCCTTTTAATTTTTATTGTTTTATTTTATTTTCAAGAGGGGAAAACAAAAACAAATACCAAGAACAAAGACAGAAACAAAGCCACATAAAACAATACAAATGGGACTGAGTGTTTTATGTATCTTAAAACATTATTCTACCACGGGATACACATGGTTCTTAGACTTCTTAGGGGGACCGCAGCAGCACGACAAGCAGGAGGCTCTGATTTGAGTGTAACCCCGCGTTTTGCTGCTGATTAAAAGTTAGAGGATGTGAGGTACTTGAGGCCAGGGTGGAGGAGGAATGAAGCCGTGTCCTTCCTGCATGGTGCGGCCTCCTGACTCCCCACCCTGGCCGTGGTGCCAGGAGAGCGAGTTCCTTTGCCTTCTTCAGCAAGTGCTCTGGCTGTGGTGAAGGTCAGCTCTGCTCCTTCTTTGTTTTCACTTCCTGAGCTGTGGTGGCTTCTCCCACCCCCTGGTGTGGCAGAGGTGGTGAGGTGTGGTCATCCCCACCTGTTCTGGCCCTAATGCCATGTTGTTCTGTGGCAACTGAGAGATCAATAGTGTGTCAGTCAGCGGTCTGTTTCTGTTAGACAATACCTGAGGTAAACATCTTACAAGGAGGAAGAGTTGATTTTTGGCTCAAGGTTTCAGAGGTTCACTCCATAGCTGGCTGGTGCTGTGCTGGGCAGATTCTCAGGGTGGGGAGTGTGGTAGTGAGGAGCTGCTCACCTTGCAGTGCTGAAAAGCAGAAAAAGAGAGGAAGAGACGCCGTCCTGCTGTTCCTGGTAAGGGGTCACTCCCAGTGACTTAACTTCCTTCCCACCCCTCCCAGCAGCACCACAGCCTGATGACTAACCCTTTATAGCACGGGCATTTAGGGGCATTTGTGATCCACGCCATGGCATCCTGTTTCATTCAGTTCTAATGGCGGGATTTCAGGCTAGGAGTTTTGCTCCATTATGGAGAAATTTTCCTGTCAACTCAGTATGCGTTCTTAAATTAAACTAGGAATTACTGGCATGTTGTTTCTTTCTTAGATTTAGACTAACATATGCCTGAGTACCGACAAACTAATAGCAGAATTAATAGCTAATTTATAGCTCGCTTCATTGTGGCATTGGTAAACACTGTGCATGTCCCTTAATGATTCTAATGCTTTATTCCCATTTCATAGATGCACAGAATTAGACACAGAGAGGTTAGGTAACTCCCCTGCTGTGGGTGACGTGTCTACTACATGGTAGAGACGGGCCTGCGGGCAGACGCTCCAGTTCCAGAGCCCATGACCTGGCCAAAATGCGGCGTGTTCAGTTATTACCTGAATGCCGTACGTCATTGTTGTCCAATCTCTGTTTTTTTTCTTTGGTTTGGCAACTGTACACATCTGTGATGAAGTTTTGAATTTGAAGAACTTTGTAAGAAATTTTGTATGTAGTTCTAACTGGAACTCTGTCCAGTCTGTCAGAGCTGTTCTGAAAGCTGCTAAGTCATTTGGTTTGACATCTGCTCAGCTTTAATCCCTTGCTCTATGTATTCAGGAAATATAGGGGAAGAAAAACATATTCTCTCCTAAGAAGTTAAGCAGTAAACTGGGTAGCTGTAAAATGCCAGATTTGGACTGACTCTATGGCAAGGCTGTGACAGTGCCGGGATCTTGGCTTTGGAAGCCCTCTTCTCAGTAATGTTACCAAGTCCACTGTGAAATTTTTAGGGTTTCTTTTCTTTTTTAAAGTTTGACTGTTTCTCTTCTTGAACACTGGTTGTCCTTGTTACCAGCTAGAGTCTGCAAGTCCTGAGTGCTGGCCAAGCACCCAGGCTTATGGGCACCAGCTCCCACAGGGGCCCAGATCCTGCCGGCTAGCAGTTTGAGGTGTTAGGTAGTTACCCCGGGTGGGCTTCCCAGGTTCACCGTTCACTGGTTTTCACCAGGCACACACAGCACATTTGCCGTGACGAAACAGATGGTAGAGCCCAACCTGAAATGTTGAGGGAGGAGAGAAATTGAAAAAAAAAATACAAAAAAAAGGGCATTTGATTTTATAATTCACATTTTGGAGTGAATTTTAGCTCCTGTGATTGACTAATAAATGCAGTGTTGCTATAAGGCTTGAATCCATTACCGTCTGTTGGAACAGATCTGAGTAATCGGCAGGAAGCAATCTTTTCCTT
>PVKN010011744.1:0-21362 GCA_004027915.1 Capromys pilorides
ACAACACTTCCAGAACTTTTTCAGATGGGGGCAAGAACGGTGGGATAAGTGTGTTCAAAGTAGAACAGAATGTGTTAAAGAAGGTTAATGGCAGTATGTCTTTTACGGTAATTTATGTGGTTCAAACATTCATCACATTTTAAACGACATCTTATATAAATATATAGTAACATCTGTTAATATGCAGATTGATATGGAAATGATACAATGATTATTCAGTTTTAAGTAAAATCAAGGAGAAAATGAAAAACAAAACTGACATTTCCAAAATGATAACCTGTGTTTCCTGAGATATCACTGCAAGGAAAACCATCCCCAGAGAGAATGAGGACAGCCCTGAGGCATACACATGGGTTTAGGTTTCCTCAAGCCCAAAAAATCCAGAAGCCTCACCAGGCTGGTACCCTGGAGCATAGAAGAGGTGCTCTCGTTACCTAGCACCCAATGGCACCCACTCCGACTCTTCTAAGCCTCAGTAGCACCCACTGCAACTCTTCTAAGCTGCTGGTACTAGAGTGGGCAGGGCTAGAAGGGCTGACCACCACTCTCCAACTGTCTCCTAGAAGTGGAGCCCTTCAAGTCTCTCTACCTTTCGGAGAAGATTCTTCTGCGGCTTCTGAAGCATCCCAATGTGATCCAGGAGCTGAAGTTTGATGAGAAGAACAAGAAGGCCCCGGAACACTATCTCTACCAGCGCAACCGCCCCGTGGACTACTTTGTGCTGCTTCTACAGGTGAGCAGCCAAGTCAGGGGACTTTCAAGGCCAAGACAAGGCATCTCTAGAGTAAAAAAGGATGGTTAGGCTTCCTTCCATGCTGGCAGCCAAGATTTGGCTGGCTGCCTCGGGAACAAAGGAAATTAGGTGGGTACTTCCGCATGACCCATAGAAGGGCTTAGGCATGGAAGACTGGTGTCCTAGGAATGAGGGGATCTTTGCTGGCCTTAATCTGATGGCTCAGTGTTGTTTGGTGTGGGGTAAGTACTTCCCTAGTTAGAGGGGTTCTCTTTCTGGACTTCTAAAACTGCCATCCTACAGATCCCAGCATCCCCTGTCTCTGCTTGAGTAACCCTCAAAGTGAGACTGTCTCCTGTCTCCTAAAACTCAGGCAATTCTGATTGAAAATCTTTCCTATGGTGAGCTGAAATCTTACCATTTCTGACTTCCCACTGGTGCTTGCTTTGCTCTCTGGAAGCACATGGAACACAGTCGTTGTCTGTGCCACATTTCAGCCTTTGGCGTTCCTTGACTCTTCTCCTCTTCAGAGAATCAGGAAAGGAAAAAAAAGGATGGAGTAACTGAAGTGCAGCATCTTGCAGGTATTCATGTCATCAACTGCCTTGGGTGCCTGGGCAGGCCCATCACAAGGAGTAAGCATCAGATGTCAGCCACAGCTCCACTGGAACACAGATGCCTGACCTGGCTGCACAGTTTTCTCTGTCACTGATTCCCTGTCTTCCAAGTAGACTCTTATGAGCCCCAAACAGGGTTTTAAGATCTTGCTAAAACTCATATTGGCTTAGAAATGACTTTCCTTTTTTGCAATCCACCTCAGCCTCTCTGCTATGATACCGTCATTTGCCTTCCAAATAGCCTCAATAAAATGAGCAGTCTTTTCCAAAACTAGAGTTACATTTGTTACTATTGGAAATTGAGATGGGTCCTGAGATATCATTTATATAATGCAAAGTGTATGTATGATCCTTTGATGCTTAATAAAAATTCAAGTTTTCAAATTAGAGTGTGATGGGAATATAGTAGGTAAAGGGTAGGCTCAAAAATTGGAAAAATCTGCCTTTAAATTTCCAATGTTGTCATTTCCTCACTCATCTTGACCAAATTAACCTCTCTGAACCTTAAAATTGATTCATCTCTTAAACTAGGGATAAAGTGACATGGATCCCATGAGCTTATAGGGATAATTGAGTGAGAATCTAGGCAGGGCCTGTTACACAGCATCAGTTCCCTAGATACTCTGTTCTACACATTAGCTGTCATCATCATCTGTGATGAAGTCAACACACTTCACAAAAGATTAGGCTTTATTTAAACCCAACTTAGATAAGGCCTAATCTCAGACTTAGCCTGACTAAGTGGGGAAGTTAAGCCGGTGTCTGGACCTATGTGCTGGAGAGGTCATTACTGCATGCAGGGAGAGAGAGTGGTTATTCACGACCAGGTGCTGTGTTGTCAACGATGAAGCAGTGGACTTGCTGCAGAGAATCACCAAAGTTGGAGCTGTTATTTCTGAAAGGCAATTCTGGATATAATTAACTTGCTCTGTGATACAAATGTGGGTCCCTATGTGATCCAAGCAGGAGCGCTTAGGGTCCTAGTAAATAATAGATTTGAAAGTGCTCAAACACACCCTCAGTCCACTACTTCTTTCCCCAGGGTAAAGTGGAGGTGGAGGTTGGTAAGGAAGGCCTTCGCTTCGAGAATGGAGCCTTTACCTACTATGGTGTCCCAGCCATCATGACTACTGCTTGCTCAGGTATTCCCGGTTCAAAGCCGTAGCTTACTGAGGAAACTAAAGAATGTTGTAGAAAAAAGCATCTAGGCTCAAGTCTGGACTCCTCCTCCTCCTTCGACTCCCGTTACAGACAGACTTCGGACAAGCTATTTAACTTCCTGAGTTTAGTCTCCTCTGTCCAATAGGTAGACTAGTCACTTTCGTTCAGAGTTGGTACTTAAATAAGTGAGGAAAAACTAAGTTAAATTATCAAGTGTGGAGGTAGAATATATGTTTCTCTCAATTGGAAAAGATAAGTCTAGTTTGCTTTTTACACTTTTTCCCTACCCTTCCATTTGTTTTCACAGCATTCGTTGTTGCTGGGGGTGGAGTGGAAGTGGGGATCTCCCTAGGCAGGCATGTTTTCTGAATTGCCTCTGAAACCCACTGCATCCTTCTGTCCTTAGATAATGACGTGCGGAAGGTTGGAAGTCTGGCTGGATCCTCCGTCTTTCGTATGTATCTCTCAAACCTCTTCTTTGTCCTCCCCATCGTGGTCTTGCCTTAGCCCACTCTGGGGACCTGGACCAAGCACTTTGAGCCTGGGCTGGGCTACCACAAATGCAGGCAGCCTCTTTGTAATATTCTTCCAGGACTCTGCTTCCTACCAGGTACCTGCAGACTCCAGGGACTTAGGTTCCACGTGTCTGAAACGCTTTCTGTGGCTTCTTTGCTCGTGCACAACTGATGAATGGTGGTAGGGGGGTAGATTTGTGAAGAGACGTACCATTCATCGTCCATTGCCACCTGCCAGGGAATGCAGGCAGGCAGTCTGTGCGCTTGGTGGAGGATCAGCCTTTCGTTCTCTGCAATGTTAATTCACTTCTGGCCTTTACTTGAAAACTCTCATGTGCTGTCACTGTGTCTGTGGCATTTGTCCTCAGTCAGAAATGACTCTGAGATTTGGAGATGTAAATCTCAGGCTGGTGCAATCTGTTGCTTCTCTGCTTCTCTTTCTTTGCTTACCACCTCTCAGCTGGCGACAAGGTGGCTGCCAGCTGGCCGTGCATGCTGCTGGTGGGGCTGGCATGGGAATCGGGGCTGGCTTGCTCTCCCCATCTGCGCTGCGCTTTCTTGCTGCTTCCTGTGTGGGGCGCTTGCACCTATGCTTAGGGGGCATGGCATTTATTGCGTGACCAGAAAAAACTCTTACCTCTAGATTTCCTTTTAGTTCACTCACCTGAATTTTGCATTGCTCTTAGTGGTTGCAGTGTTCACTTTAATGCCAAATAAGGATCTTTCCTCTCATCATAAAAGACATTTTTATGCTTTATATTGGGATTTACAGAGGGTCCTAGTGGTTGATATGACAGCCTTTAAAACATAGAAAAGTAGATACCATTTTACAGCATAAGAAACTAAAGAAATCATTTATTCCAAGTCACCCGGAAAGTTGGCGGCTTATCTAAATCATCCTGGTGTCCTGACCAGTTCATAGAGCACCATGAAATACAGATTTTAAATCCACTGTGTTCCAGAATGCAGTAGCTAAATGAACATAGTAGTGCAATTTACCATGTCATTTTACCTCATGGCCCACCAGGTGGCTGAAATGAAGTTTAAGAACGTTTCCACACTTAAGGGTTTGCAGAAGTTAAGATAAATGTAAAATAGAAAAACATGGTACCTTGGGATGCTTGTGTAAGCCAACAAATCTCAGTTGAGACTGATGAAGGAAATGTCAGTTCTCAGTATGAGTGTTGGGTGCGTGCAGAGCAGGTTACGGACCAGGTTATGCTTTTCCTCTCAAAGTGAGACTTCCATGGCTTATCACATTGAGGACTGCCATTTTAGCTAGAAGTGCTTGCCCTGCTCTGGCTCTTCCAGAAGACGAAAGAGATGGGAATGCTGAGAAAAAAGAGCTACATAAGGCTCTAATTTAGATGAGTTTCTTCTTTTGAAAAAGAGTAGGGAGAGAAAGAATGGAGGGAAAAAGAGAGAGCATCCAATTCCTCCTGTCTTTCTTTCCTGGCCCTAGTTATTTCTGTCATAATCCTTCAGTTTTATCAGTGATCCATGAGTGAGTTTATATGGCTAATCTCTCCTTTAAAGCCAGTTAACTAAAGAAAGTATCGAACTTTCTTTCTCCACACTTTGGAGCATCTTCATAAATTTTCCAAAGGGAAAAAAAATATTATTGGCCAGTAGGGGTAAAGAGTCATTTTTCCTTCCTTCCTCAACCCCTCCCAACTTAAGAGAGTTAAGCATGAAATGCCCATGTTGGCCCCCATCCTACAGTTGTTCACCCAGCCGAGTGCTAATCCCACAGTACAGCCCTCAGTGGTAGCCTTCATTGGCCAAGAGTCTCAAGTCTGTAGGCTCAGGGAGAGGTTAATCCTAAAATAGGGCAGTAAAATCTTGTGAGATCTTGGCCTGACAAACTCCGCTGGTTCTTGAAAACAGCCCACAGCTGACTCAGCTTTCAAGCATGAAAAGTGAGATCAAGAATTTGCCAGAATACTGGCCCTAAGTTGAACCTGAGGTTACAAGGAAGTCTCTCTGTTCTTCCTGGGTGGAGGGAGAGGGAGAGGAGCACAGTCTACACTGGCTCCATTATCTTCATGGCCAGGAAAGCCAGAATAGCATGGTGAGTGAGCCTGGCTCTCTAGAACCTGCTTGGCCAAACTTTGGATACCAGGAATGGGTGCATCAGGGAGGGATCGGGTCTTCAGTGTGTTTGATGATGTAGATGTTTAAGTCAAGAAGAGCTATGATTTTTCTTGAGACTGAGGGTTTCTCATTCCAGTGTATCTCACAATAAGCCCCATTCAAGTGACCATTAACATCTATGTCATAATCAGTGGTTATCAAGGAGGTACAAGCCCCCCACCCCTTTGCTCTCCTGTACGGATAAGCAGTTTCAGATAAAATCATGTGGCACAGAAAATAATACCACAGAAGCTATCTGTTTAAATATGCCTTTCCCTGCAGCTGTTCAGAAGGGGCTCTGAGAGAGATCAGATAAGACAGATGAAGACAGACGCCCTTGCAGAAATACCACTGATTAGGATCCAGCTGGGGAAGCCACTGGAGTGTTGCTACACCCTCCACCCACCCGGCCCAAGTGACAGCCAGTTCCACTTCCAAATCTTTTCAGGAAAAGGGAGAAGGAAGTAGAAGAGAGGTGTTTTGGAGCACTTGTACATGCTCAGACGTGACTGTTACTAAGTTCACCAAGTCGATTTCCGTTCTAATGGCTAGAATTTGGCCCTTCCTTGTCCTGGTCCTCCAGCAAGGCACAGTTCCTCCCCAGCACTGTGACCCCTGAAGGAGCGTCTAGCAGGCCCAGGCAGGGGCTAGCTCCTCAAGTATGGCCCTAGCAGAAGCATACGCTTGGCCTTCAGGTCTCTGATGCCTGCTCATGTGCCCTCCCACACCATGTGGGACACATAGGCAGCTAAGAAAGCACAGTGGAATGCAGTCCTGGGAATGCTGCCTGCCTGCCTGCCCTGCAGGCGCTGCCTGTGCTTGCCATTGGCATCTCTGATTCCCTCTGAGATCACGCACAGCTTTCAGGAGAACTCCGGCAAAGCCTTATTTTCTTGTCCTTTTGGGGAGTCACTTTGTAAACTTCCCATATTTTCTGAGGCAAGGTTCTTTTTCACAGAGAAATGTGATGTTGTGAAGAAGCAGAAACAGACTGTCTCACCCACTTTGCTCTTTGTCTCTCTCCTTTTATGTTTATCTTGCCCTTCTTTACTCGCATGCCCTTGGCCCTGACTCTTTAGTGCCTGTCTCTGTGTCACGTACCTTCGCCTTCAGCAGAGGGGACTCTCTGGCAGGCTCCCCAGGTAAACTTGCATGGATGCCGTGGGTCTCAGTAGATCCAGAGATCCAGTGGGGTTTGCAGAGGGCCTTTGGGCTCTGTACTGCCCTATACATGACCTAGTCTCCTCCAGCAGCACTCCCATGACTAAGGCAGAGCACATCACACAGGTAACATTGGTCTGTACAACAGCCCAGGCATCACAGATTCAGTAGCATCATTTATGAATGCACCTTCCAGGACGTGTCTGTGTGAACACATGGAAAAGTGGTGGTGTTGAGGGACAGCACAAGTTTTTGCTCGTTACTTGTTTGACTGCAGAGTAGATGGCTAAGAAGTACATCAAGAGAAAAGAAGGGAGAAATACTGGGCCATTATGCTTTCTGCCCATCTCTTTTTCTTCCAATATTCCTTCTACATGCCCTCTGCCTTTAGCTAACCTTGAACCAATCCTTAGTTTCCTCGCAATGGCACAATGTGATGGTTGTATTTCCTTTGATTCTATAAAATGATGCTAAAATGACGTAAAATTTTGAAAAGAACTTTTCTGAGGTTTAACCTCTCATGTTAATTCAATAAAAACCTTTTTAATCAAGTAGCCTTTTAGAACTTCAAATCCAAATGACTGAGCACACTGCAATAACTATGAACAAACACATAGTTGTTCATGTTGTTTTTATCTCTAAAGTTAATCTCATAGGCTCATAGAGCAAGGAAGACTAAACCAGCAATTTGTTTGTATAATTGCCCTATAGTTAGGAGGTCAAATTTCTTATAGCTTCTCTATCCCTTGTCCCAGTGCACCCTACCATATCCTCAAGCATCAAGAATTCAGTTGTGGTGGTTAGACATGGTGGCACACACCTATAATCCCAGCTACTCAAGAGGCTGAGGCAGGAGGGTCAAAATTTAAAACCCAGCCTGTGTCTCAAAATAAAAAATTTTTAAAGGGCTCAGAGTATAGCTCAGTGGTAGAGCATTTGTCTAACGTGCACAAGGCCCTGGATTTAATCCATGGAACCTTAAAAAAAATTCCAGTCACATTCTGCTGTCTGAAGATAGTAAACCCTCAACATCTAAAAGGCTACGTCCTGAGACCTCGAATCTCCATGTCTGTAATGTCAGAAGTATTCCTGTTGACTTCCCTGTTCTCCCAAATCACATTTCTCCATCAAAAGCCATCTGGTTCCTATGTTTACCTGTTCAAGGCAGACAAACCACCTTCTCAAATTTCACCAAATTTTCTCTCTCACTGAATGGTGATTTTCCATTAAGAAATAAAGTCGTCCTTTGTTCTTGAGTGCTGTACCTTCATGAAAACTGCAGGGTGGTGCAACCAATGTAAGGCGCTAGCCCGGCACCCTTACCAGCATGCCAGCAAAATTAGACATGACCCCATCATGTACCTTCGAGATCCTTCACACACCACAAATCTTGGGGAATGTGGAATGTGCCGTAAATCTTCCACGGAAATGGAAGGCACACATTTTAAAGATTTCCAACCAAAAGACTCAAAGCAGGAATAGGGACAACTTAATTGTAATTTCCCAGCTGAAGGAATATTAATCCTAATGAATCAGTATGTGTGATACAAACCTTCCTAGCAAGCCAGTGTCAGAGAAAAATGACTAATTCTTGCTATACCAACCCTCACAGGAGGGGCTGAGACTTCTGCTCTACTTGAGCCCATGTGCCGTTGCAAACCCTCTCCACCCTTGGCCCATTCTCCATGACTGTGTGTGTTTGGCTCAACAGGATGCCCACTAGTAGAGATACCAGAGCAAGGCCACGCTTTTCCCGCTCTTGGTTCAGCTCTGCAGGATGGAATGGGGATGAGTGGGTTTAGTGGAAAAAAACAAGGGAGGGAGAGCCTTGATCCTCCTTCGGTTCTTTGCCCCTGTTTTCTTTGCTGTGGTCTCTCTGTATAGTCAACTACCCAGGCTCCCCAGCAACTTGGTGACTGCTACAAGACCTATGTACAGTATTGCCTCTGTCACTTTTGTTTCTGTCCTGTATCACCGAAGAAGAAATTTGAGAAGCCTGGAAGTATACAGAAAGAAATGTCGGACACCTTTTGGCCACTGTCTTAGTTACTTTTTACTTGTTTCTGGGACAAATGCTGGACACTCAAAATGAAGGAAGGAAAGGTTTATTTAGCTCACAGTTGCTGGAGGTTTCAGTCCATATTCGGCTGGCCCAAGGCTGAGTGGAACAGGGCAGAGAACATCCAGTTCATGGTGGCAGAACAGCAACAAAACGGTGACAGAGGCAACCAACCAACCAGGGTGCAGAGACCAATAGCCAGCATCTGTCTCTCTGTTTCTCTCTATATTACATTCAAGCTCTCTGCCTCAACCTATCCTTAGGCCACACCCACAATCCCAGAAGGACTCAGACCCATAATCCCATTCGTACTAAAACGCATAATCCCAGTGGATCATGACTCAAGTCTCAGACTCTAGAAGTCCCTGCCCCATGATTGCATGAGACTTTACGGGGACAACTAGACATAAACCATAACAGCCACATACTTGATTTCTGATCCAGAAACATATATATTGATTGTTAACCTCATACAGGGAAAAAGATAATCCCCTACATTACTAAAACTTTAAGTTCAAAAATAAATGGTTATTATCTTATCTCACCTCCTTGGGACAGAGGCAGAAATTTTATTCTCAGAAAACACCAAGGAAATAGACTGTGAAATTAAGCCATTGTGTCGGGGTTATATGTAAAGTGCGTAGGTTGAGGGATGAAGATTAGAATCCGAGTCTTAGATCCTGCACTTCTGTTGCCAAGGACCTTGCTTCTGAATGTAGGCATCTGGTGCATTCTGCAGGGTGGCGATGCAGGTACCTCAGCCGTGCTAGTGACAATGGTGTTCACGTCGGATGGACAGCAGGGGCCCTTGTAGCAAGTGCTGTGAAAATATCTGCTATGTGCTTGCAAATCATTATCCATGGACGTTTCTTTGTATTTGAACCTTAGTTTCAAACAAGGCCAATGGAATGGCTTATGGGTTACCTCCAGCATGTGATGCAGTTAGCCATGGTTGCAGGTATTTTCATTTTAAAATGAAACTCCTGCCTGGCGCGACTGAAGATATCCTTCCCCCTCTCCAGATTTATTTCTTCTCTTGGTAGTGGAGATGATGTGGAGTTAACTCCAGCAATTCCTTCACAGCCACAAACGCAGAGACAGAGAGATGTCAAAACCAAGGGTTGTTTTCCAGGCTTTCAGTGCTAAGACCATGGAGTTTTCTCCCAGAATATACAGTGAATCTCTAAAAATAGTCCTTCTACTTTGTGAAATGTGGCAAATGGAAATATTCCTTTGGGCTGGCTCTTGCATACTTGTAAACATTTGGGAACCATTAAAACTCCATGTAATGTGAGTTCATCTGGGATCCCAAGTTGGGCTAGCTTGCAGAGTTCGCTTTGAGCTTTGACAGAGGACTGATTTGACATTTGGTTGTCTGATGTTAAATACTACGCAGAATGGTGAATGGTAATTATCCTAGTTTGTGCTTTTATAAGCCTATGCAATTAAACTCTCCCATCTGATTTGGAGAATCCATGACCAAAAGAAGCTGCCCTCCTCAGCCCCTCAGTGATGCTCCAGCAGCCCCACACAGGCAGCCATTGAGCCCTCTCTGCTCTCATATCCTCATGTGTAAAAGGGCAGGAGGACGTTCCACTCTGGTACACTGGGTCCTGTTTCCTTGTGACGATTCCCAGGATAAAGGCAGTGTACAAGTAAGAAGTTTCTGGAACGCCTACATGGTAGTGCAAAGTAAAGAGATTCCATCTAGCTGCAGTGACAGTGGGAAACCCCCTTCCCTCCTCTCCCTCACCCTCCATCAGTTTCATCCCAGCACGTCCTCCTCCTCCTCTCAGCCTCAGCTGCTGCAAGCCGCCAGGCGGGACAGGTATCTCTGGCAGACTGATCTCTGAAGCCTGCAGAAATGAGGCCTGCAAACCTTCTCAACAGCAGCTGGTGCTCCTGACCGGGGAAGTCCTGCTCCCCGCCACTCAGGCACATGGAAGCCAATGTGACGCAAGAGCCAGAGTGGGCCAGGAACGTGCTGGCTGCCTGATTCACCTCCTCTTGACAGGTCCTGTGGTCAGTTTTATACACTGCTTTTTGATCTGTCCCCTTTCAGAACTCTTTGCACTATATTCAGGATTTTCTTTGTCACTTTGCTCCCCCAAGTGGTGCCTCTGTGCTTTTAGAAAATGCCAAGGGGAATTATACAACTTGAACTAGTTTGCCATGCTGCTAGGACACTCGTCTGTTACTGATTTCTTCCCCTTTTTATTAAAAGCATTTCTATTTCCATTTGCCTTGCTCAGAAATCTCTGAATGTATGTGCACAATTACTAAAACGCTGAGTCAGCAGCATCCTACCTATTGAGGAATGTTGGGCTCTGGGACGCAGAGCATCGATCTTGCACAATGCTCGGATGAGGCAGAACTTTCTTTGTCATGAAATAAGATTTCTTTTTTCTTTCAAAAATGCTTTTATAGGCCCAAACTTTGTAAAAATGGTTGTAATTTTGGTGTTGGGAATTCTTTGGAATTTCATAAGTCAGCCTTCCATACCACATTGACTTCAGAACAAAAGACATTGTATCCTTCCAGGACAACAGCGATGTGGCTTGTGTTTGATGTGTGAGTCCCTATGCATGATGGCAGAGTGACTTCTGGGCCGGTGCGTGGGAGAGGAAGAGAACTCTAGGGAGCTGGGATGCAGTTATGGTCTCCATTTCCAACAAGAAGTAGACGTGATTTAGGCAGAGACTTCTGTGGATGGGAAGAATCCGGCTCCCTCCCATCTTCCCTGAACGCATCTTGAATTGTGACAAAAGGGATGAGGATGTGGAACAGCAGGAGTGGGGTAGATGAAACCCTGGCCCAGCCAGGCAAAGCAGGGAATTTGCAAGGCAGGATGGGGCTTTCTCAAGGTGACTGAAACCACAGGTCCTGTCCCATCTTCACTCCTTAGTTTAGTCCACATTGAGTTGAAGCTAAGACCCACTCAAGCAAGGTACAGTTTTCCAGACTACTCGCACTCCAAAGAGGCTGCCTTCCTGGATATTTACCTGCCTGATGACTCCAAAACTGGCCAAGAGAACAAAACTGTCTCCGCCAGCTATGTCTCAGGGCAGCCACCAAAGGGCTGGCCATGCCAGAGTGTATCAGTCTGTTTTCCAGGGAGCAGGACAAAGATGGAAATGTACCCTTTTCTGCCCAACCCTGTTACTATTTATAATCACCTTGATGCTTGGCTACATCCTCTACGGCACCAGCTCTGGCTGAGTTAGACCTCCATCACCTGTGGGTGCCCTGGACATCAGACTCCAGGACAACACCCAGCCACCCACCCCCCTTCACATGCTGGTATTAAACAGACAGAATCCTGGCACCCACTGTAGGCCTCCCTCATGGTGCTGGCCATGGCCTAAGGCTCCTTGGATTCTGAGTATGAGAGATTTAACTCTACCCATCTCCATTTCTGTTGTCCTTCTCCCACCACTCAGTTTAGAGAAATTGGCTTTCTGACTCTAGTACAATTTGAGAGCTCTAAAACCTTTTCTTGAACAACATTAAGATTTTAAATAACCCCTCAGAGAAAACCTTAGGTACAAGGTTGTTCACTGTATATTTGTGCTGAATATCTACTCCAAGCCAGGCACTGTGCTAGACACTCTGTATAAATTAATGATGTCTTCTTTAAAAAGACAAGATCTCTGCCCTCATGGATCATAGGGTTGAGCAAACAAGTATAAACTTGTGAATAATACTTTGGAGAAGGGCTTTGAAGGAATGAATAAGGGTGGTGATAGAGAAAAGCAGGGGATCGTCTTAGGGTAGCCAGGCAGAGCCTTCAGAGGAGGCTGTATTTCCGGTGAGCAGGAACCAAGAAGCAAGCAGCCTTGGCAGTGGCAAGGGAGCAGGGAGATGGTGTCTACTTGGGAGCGTGGTGAAATGAAGGGGCAGCTGGCACGGTAGAGATGCCGAGGAGTCCAGAGGGCTGGAGGGAAGGGAGGAGGCCCCAGAAAAGATCAAGCAGGAAAGCAGGGCTCCGATCACAGGAGTTTCAGAGCCACAATCAGAAGTATTTATGCAGGTATACCAGGAGGCTAGACTGTCATTCTGGAAGACGAGGCCAACACAGGTTATTGAGATCCTCTTTTTATCTACGTTTTTGCTTTCCATAATTTTAGTTACCCATGGTTAACTGTGGTCTATAAATATCAAATGTAATATTCTATAGGCAATTCATAAGTTTTAAATAATTCTTATTTTAATGTATTGTTATAGTTGTTATTAGTTAACAGGGAATTAGTTAACAGGGATAAATATTGTTAACCTTTCATTGTGTCAGATTTGTAGGTTCAACTATATCATAGGGCCAGGGGTATAGCTCAGTGGCACAGCACTTGCCTGGCAAGCTTCAGGTCATGAGTTTGATTCCTGGTACAAAGGAAAAAAAACCTCACTTTATCACGGACATGGAAGAGGTAATTGAAAGAAAATATAAATATTTAAACCTTTTAAACATATTTCTGTAAAAAAAAAAAAAAAACATACTATCAAGAGCAATGGGATAAAAGCCAGGTGTCGTGATGCATCCCTATCCCTGTAATTCCACTACCCAGGAGGCTGAGGCAGGAGGGTTACTCTAAGTTCAAGGCCAGCCTTCACTACATAGCGAGACCCTGTCTCCAAAAGAAAAGAAAAGAAAGCGAATAATGGGATAAGTGTGTTGGAAGCAAGGGAAAGGCAATGTGGTTTTTGTTGTAATAAATTTTTAATTTAAATATTCATATTTTATCATGCCTCACTGATCAACTGTTTACACCAGTTTCTGTCAAATAAAAACACTATAGCATGCCTCATCCCCCTTACTTACTAGATCTGACATCGTGCAACCTTAGGCTTTTCCTCAAAGTCCAAAAAACCATAGGACAAACATTTTGAATTAATTCAGGATGTTAGAACATGCACAACAGTGCAACTACAGATACATACCAAAAAGGACTCACAGAACTGCTTCAGAATGATGGGGAAGGAGCTGGCAAGATAGCTCGGCAGACTAAGTGCCCGCTTAGGCAAGCACAGGGACCAGGGCACCACATGTAGCTCCAGCCCACCCACCCACCCCACCCCCGGGCATGCCGAGCCAGCCACGGAGACCGGGTATGGTGGCACACACCTGTAATCCCAGCACTGGAGAAGCTGAAAACAGGAGGATCACTATGAGTCCAAGCTGCGTAGTGAGACCCTATACCAAATACATAAAAAAATAAAAATGAGGTGGTATGCATTCAAAGCAAGGGGAAGTTATGAGGAAGGATTGCTGGCAGTGTGTCCTGCTGTAACCAGATCCTTAATATTTTACTGTATTTTATTTTATTACACTGTGTACATGTAGGGGAAAACAGAATACTTAGACTGGATACTGTCAGGGGTTTCAAGTGAGGGTCATGGAATGTGCCCCCTCAGATTAGGTGGCCTGCTTTATAAGATCATAAATGGAGAAAACAGGCCTAACAGTGCCTGGATTCGATGGATGAGAGACACAAAGGACGAACATATTGTGCTGGAGGTGGCACTCCGTGTTGGGCTGCAGGAATGGCAAGTGTCAAAGGCTACTGCAGGTTACTGGACTGAGTAACAGCAAATAAATGAGTGGCGTTTACTGAGAAGGACCAGACAGAGTTCGAATCCTTCATTCTATACTTAAAACGAGGCAGTGATTATCATGATTCTAATGAGAAAATAATTCAACTTACTGGGTTGTTTTTTTTTTTTTTTTAATCTTCTTGTTACATGGTTTGCCAGACAGTAACAGCTTGGCAGCTTAAGGGATTGCCTGCCTCTATGACTCAATAAAATAGGTGCTAATCAAATATTTTGATTAATGGCAGCATGAGCTGAAGAGACAAAATTAAATTCTCAAGGCTCTACCACCCAAAAGTAAGGAGCAGAATCTTTGAAAAATGTGTTTCTTCTTTTGAGTCCCTGAACATTATGATCTGAGCTATGGGAGGCCTCTTGCTCCCTTTTTTGTTTGTTTGTTTGTTTGTTTGTTGGAGTGGTTTTGTTTGTGGAGTGGTTTTGCTGGCTCTGTGCCCTTTGCCTCGTGCTGTCTCAGGGTGGAGATGATGGCTGGGGCCACTTGCAGCAGCGCGTGTCTGCTGGTGACCTGAAGGACAGTAGTTCAGAGTCCATTTTGAAACCAAGGAACAGTCTTAATTGAACTTCCCAAAATAAATTCCTTACCGTGTAAAAAGCCAACCAGACATTGAGGACTCTGGCAGAGCCTCTGGATTTTTCCAGCCCCTCCTCAGACCTCTCCAAGGGCTAGCGCTGCCCTATGCCACACTTTCAGGGGCCCCACCGTGGCCTTTCTCAGTCCCACCCCCCAGGTGGGCCGAGGATTCACCCAGCCAAGGGCATGTGCCCACCTGACTCTCCTGTTCTTCCTAGATCCCATTTCACGTGTGAAGGACCCTGATAGTCTCACCCAAGCCATTCTTGGAGATAGCGGACTCAGAAGCCTGGGGGCAGGGGCCGAGTGCTAGCATGGAACTCCTAGGAATCAAACTCGTCTTTCAGATTGCTGCACATGTTTGTGAAGGACAAGAGTGGGGCATACGTTAACAGCTGTGAATGAGACTGACAGTTTTCAAATACTAGATCCACACCACCTGTGGACCTTCTGGTCCCTAGTTCTGCCAGTGTTCGGGCAGGCCTGAGTTAACCCCACTAAGACAGATCACCCTGGTGAAGATTGGTTATCTATGCTGTGACATGATTTTCAGGGCAAACCTAAGGCCATGGCCTTTCTAAAACAGGGCTTGTCACAGGTAGACTATGTCAGGCTAACAAGAGCTTTTATGTTCTGGTTTAGCAGCCTCCACTCAGGACTGTGTTCATGCATTTGAGCTTCTCTTGCACCAAGTTTTAAAATAAGAACCAATAAAAACAGTGGACCTTCTCTGCTGCTGTCTGGAGGGGAACAAATGCCCAAGCCCCTGGCTGGGAGAGGCACAGGAGACATACCTATGCCTCAAGGGAATCAAGCCCCACAGAACACTGGGGCTCCCCACTGGCCCTGATGGGAAGGTGAGGGCCCCTCTGCACAACCGAGTGCTACAGTCTCCTGGTAGACCTGTTGGACCTCAGTAAACAGCGCCTTTTCCTTTCTCTCTCCTTCCACTCCCTGTGTTCTCTCCCCACTCCTTGTCTTCTCTGCTCCTTCTTGTCTCCTCTCTCCTCTTCCTCACCATCTGCAGTAAACCGATCCCCTTCTCGCTGCAGCGGGTTGAATCGGTCAGAGTCTCCGAACAGAGAGCGCAGTGACTTGGGTGGGAGCAACACGCAGCTGCACAGCAGCAGCAACAACCTCTACACACCGGACTACTCAGTCCACATCCTCAGCGACGTGCAGTTTGTGAAGGTAATTCCGCCGGGCGCGCAGGGCCGCTGGGGAACCTGGACAAGGAGACGCCATCCCTGCCCCTACTCGTCCTATACGTCACCTTGCCCCATGTGCCAATATCACGCGGGGTGGTAACTCTTCCTTGGCTTTAGAAGGGCCCTGTTATGTCATTAAACTTTATTATTATTCAGTAGTCATCACTGTCAAAATCTCCCGATCTCTGTTTTTCATGCGAGAAACTGAAACAGAAGGCAATAGGGAGTGCGATGAATTTCTGGCAGAATTATTTCCTTGAGATCCCCTGTACCACTGGGAAAGGTATTGGCATGGGTTGATTTTAGTGATTTTTTTCAAGATCAAGTTGCAGGTGAACCAAGGGCACAGAAGAAACCATGCTGTGATTTTATAGCAGTATATGCCTAATAGTATAATTTTGTACCTTAACACTTACATTTTAAAGCACAAGGGGCCAGGGAGATGGCTCTGTGGCAAAAATGCCTGCCTGGCAAGGACAAGGTCATGAGTTCAAACCCTGGTCCCACAAAAAAATAAAATAAAATGAAACTAAAGCACAAATGTGCTCTTGCGCTAACTGAAAGTCTTGTGTAGAAAATCTTAACACTTCCTTAATGTCAGGCCACTAAGCTGTTAAGGTGTTTGTTTGTTTATTTGTTTATGTATTTAGTACAAGTTCTACAGGGTCTCACTACACAGATCAGACTGGTAGTGATCCTTCTGTTTTGCAGCCTCCAAGCGCTGGGATGTAGCATGCTACCACACTGTCTCAGTGGCAGTCTTAGTGTACCCTGGGAGTGGGGCCAGCACAGCTTATGGGGCTGGGGATCGAACCCCAGTCACCACAGTACTCTGTATAAACAGGTACTGTAGTCTACTGAGCAGTCTCACTAAGCTATTAAGAGAACCACTCTTCAAAGGCTTGCCCTTTGCCTTGCAGTTAAAAGAGCCTTTCACACATTTCATTGGGATTGGCATTGCACAGAAGCCTTTTAAATTTTCCCCTTTTCCCTCACTGCACTATTTGTTTTGTTTCCTAGCTCTGAGCAAACCCTAAACAAACTTTGGCCTGCAGTCTTGGCTAGAGTTCATGTATCCCAGCCCAATGAAGTGCCCACTGAGGGTACTTGGTAACTATTGTCCTGGTTGCAGGCTGGGCGATGAGACAGGTTCTGGGACCACATGGGTAGGAGAAGGCCTTGTGCAAACATCTTGAGCTAAAACTGATGTCCGCTGATAAAAGTAACCATGAAAAGAAGTAGCCGTGAAAAGAGTTCACCATGGAAAACTGCTAGCAGGAGAGACACCACCTGGAAGATAGGTTAGAATAGTAAGTACTGTGTAGGAGTACTCTGTGCAAATACTAAGTCCTTGTCTGCATTGTCCATTTACTCTCCTGCCACCCTATGAGGTAGGCACTACTGTCCTTCCCATTGTTCCGATAAAGAAGTTGAGGCTTGAAGAGTATAGGATCACGTGACTAGTAAGTGATGGAGTAAAGCTTCAGAGTTGAGTCTGTCTGCCTCAGGAGCTCAACCCTGAAACCACTGGGCACTGGAGGGAATTGTAGGAAAGCAGAGGTTGGGTGAAGTCACTAGAGACTAACCAAGCCTTACTCACGGGTGTGTGACTGGACATTTGTCAAGTCTAGCGTGACAGAGAGATTAAGCCTTAGAAAGCCACAGCCTCTGACTCGTCTCCCTGTGGCTTTCGGCCTGATAGCCCTTTCACTGCAAATGCTGCAGACCTTCCAGAAAAGGAGAGGTAAAGAAAAATACGGGCGAAGAGAAACTCTCCTGGGGCAAACCTTAGCAGTTTGCAGCCCTGCCCATGAGTGAGGCAGGGTGGGAAGTCATGATATGAGTGTGTGATCCCACTCACAAGCTACGAGGGTGAAGGCAGCGAGCTGCTGCCTTTCTAGAGCTTACGTGACAAGAAAAAAAAAGAGAACAACACGTAAACACACAGAGAAGAATCTAGATATGTCTGAGTAGTGCTAAGAGCCTGGGATAAACAGGGATTGGATGGAGAAGGCCAGGAGACTGCCTTTGAAATGGCTGTTAAAGCATCCTAAAAAAGATACTTTTGCTGAAACATGAAAAGGGAGGTGGGGTGAATATTCTAGAAAAAAACAGAGATGGGAAAGGGCATGATAGGGCAAGGATCTGAGTGCTGGCCCATAATGAGCAAAGCCGGGATCTGGTGTGAGCTGGGAGGGGATCTTCAGGCCAGAGTACGGAATTTGAATTCTGTTTCAAGTGCATGGGGAATTTTTGTTAAGTTCATTTCTTGGGTCTTTTAATTTTGGTTGCTGTAACAAATTGCCATAGGCTGGATGGCTAAAACAACAAACATTTCCTTTTCAGTCTAGAGGATGGAAAATCCAAGATCAGGGTGCTGGCAGATTTCACATCTGGTGGCAGCCTGGTTCGTGTCCTTTTCATGTACCCTCATATGGAGGACAGGACAGAAAAGAAGTGTCCTCTTCTTGTAAAGGCACTCATTCCATCTGTGAGGCTCCACCCTCAGACCTCATCCCTCCCAAAAGCCCCACTTCTAGATACCCACACCCTGGGGATTAGGTTTCAACACAGAGATTTTGAGGAGACACATTCAGTCCATAAACCATTGATAAGTTCAGAAGATCAATGTGAAGACCTGACTTCCTGCTATGCAGAAAAAAGGGCACGAGATTCCTTGGGAGCCAGGTTTGATGAGCCCAGAGTTTTTCGAAGCATTACTAGGCATGTGTAGATTGGTGAGTATCTTTGTAAGAAGGATTTGGCAGCTCCTCCAAGAGAAATGTGCTAAGACAAATGCTTAGCAGGCAATTGGTAAGAATGTTCCTAACACCTACAAAGCATCTTGTGGCTCCATTCCGAAGGCATGGAGAAAAAGAACAGTCTACAAACGACAAGGCACAGAGCAGGGCCATCTCCTCCCTGATGCAAGACGCTGGCCGTTGGAGGAACCCCAAATCCAAGGTCCATTCCAGGGAGCAGGTTTCTGTCCTTTTCTCAGGCTGAAGGACCTGACAGAGCCACCAGCCAGTACACGGCACAGACTTTTTTCCACCCAGATGTTTTGATACTGAGAAGACCAACCAGTTATAGCATTACTGAAAAGCATCTTTAAACCTGTGGTTTCAGTCCTTAAAATCTTTTATTATAATGGGTAGTCAGACTTCCCAAGGGAATTTGATGAGTTGAAGCAACTGGTTTTTATGTTTTTTCATTTGTATGCATTTGGTACAGGTCTCACTACACAGTTCGAAGGCTTTTTTTTCTTTTCTTTTCTTTTGGCTGGCTGAGGCTACCTTATGGGTAAGTCTGGGGATCAAACTGCCAACCCCTGTGCCTGCCTGGGATTGCAGGTACAAGCAGTTAAACCACTGAACTATCCCCAAAGCCCCCCTCACTACGCAGTTCAGACTCATAGTGATCCTCCTGTTTTCAGCCTTCCCAACACTGGGATTACAAACGTGAGCCACCATGCCCAGACTCAGTTGCTGGCCAGGGGTGCCCCAGGGGTGGAGCCAACACAGCATACAGGACTAAGGACTGAATCCTGGGCCCTGGGCTTAGCAAAGCAGGCACTTAGTCCGCTGAGCTATCTCACTGGCCCCTGAGCTCCTGTTTTAATCAAATTGTTTATTTTAGCTTAGTTTTCTCTTCAAACTGTACAGTACATTAAAGCTGAAAGGTACCTCCTCCTGACTCAATAGACTTGTCAGGTCCACTGTTTAGGCTGCTGTGCTACCTGCTTCCCTCACCTACCTTCCCTAACACCCTTGTAGCCCCAGGAGAATTTCCAGGGTGGTTAAGAGAAGACTATGAGGAAAAGTGTTTCCAAAAGCCTGATATCCGCTGCTGGTTTCTCAAGGGCTATTCAAGTCTGGCAAGCTGAACCTCCAGAAGCAAGATATGTTACAAAGTGAGATCAGAAAGCCCATCTGACGATGCGGTGGGAAAGGCGTAGGAGAGCCATGCGTCAGTAGTGAAGAAGCCTAGGTTTGACCTTCAGTACCTCCTCCAAACAAGTAGTCAGCTAATTGTGAAGGTATTAAAAATCTGTGCTTTTTTCAATGTGTACTGTACATATCATTATTAAACTAAGAATACTTGGCAGACACTTCACGATCTGGATTGTATGACCTTGACCAAGATACCCATCCCCATCTTGTGGCAGAATCCCTATACTGCAACCTCACAGGAGCCTGTCTCAAAATTAAAGGCTAAATGATAGGGTAGTCAGACCTATCAGTGAAAACCCTAGGTTCAAAACCAAGGTGGGGTCAAAGGGTGTTGGAACTAAAGTTATTGCTAAGACATAGTTTTTTCTATACCATGAAAAGAAAATAAAAACATGTTGTGTTTTTTGAAAAGCAGTTTGATTCCTTCAACCAGTCTATCTATCTTTATAAAACCATCTGCATTTTAAAATGGATTAAGTCCTATGAAGAGAAAGAAAACATAACAGTGAACAATGCTAGGTATGAGTTAATTGATTACAAAATTATGTGGCACTTGTAAAGCACTATATTGGTTGGAGAGTGTGTGAATGTTTAAAAAGCAGGAAAGAATCAGATGCCATGTGGGGGACGAACATGTGAAGGGCAAGCAGAGATGGTGTGGTCAAAGGAGGGTGCGTACCCACAGCTCTGGGAGGGGGAGAAGTAGGGGCTCTTGACTTTCCAAAGGCCAGGTCCCCAAAGCTAGACCTGCTGAACTTTTACTGCATGTAATACAGTAGGAAAATGGGGCCCACCCAGACACGCTGCAAATACAAAATGCATAATAAATGTCAAAGCCTTAATACAAAAAAGAATGTAAAACTCCCTAATAATTTTATAAATTGCATCTTGCTGTGGAAATTTTTGAATACACTGAGTTAAATGAAATGTCTTGTTAAAATTATTTCATCTGTTACTCTTCCCTGTTTTGAGTGAGACTACTAAAAAATAAGAAATTGCTTATGTAGCTCACTTACTATTTCTATGTGACAATGCCATGCTAGATAAAAATAAGTTCTCATATCAGGGAAATAAGAATTAGATATTGGATATGGGGCAGGTTGTCTGAGTGAGGAGGAGGAGAAAAGGAAGAGTGAGGTAATGGGGCAGAAAAAGACCAAGATATGCTAAATGATAGTCATCTATCATTTACAAGCTGGACCCCACTATTCTATATTATGAAAATGCAATAATAAAATATTGCATAATAATGAAAATTATTTCATTTTTAGCTGATAAATGATCTCATTTTCTTTCTTTATGTTGTTATATGCTAGTTTTTTGGGGGGGTGTTTTGTGTGTGTGTGTGTGTCTGTGTGTGTGTGTGTATGTGTGTGTGTATGTGTGTGTTTTTGCAGTACTAGGGATTGAACTCAGGACCTTGTGTTTGCCAGGCAAGCACTTATTCTACTGAGCTATCTCACCGGCCCCTATGATAGTTTTATTTATCGATTTAACTCAACATGTTCACTGAGTCCTGTAACTATGTGTTTGGTTAGTGAAATAGGCTTTTAACGCTATCGTTGTTCCAGGACTTTTTCTCTTGAATAATAATTTTTCTCCAGTGATTTGTGGTATATAGAGTTGAAGTTCAAATATTCTCCT